>PVJX010005887.1:0-81715 GCA_004027295.1 Dolichotis patagonum | reverse complement strand
TGGAATTCTTTCACTATATGCATGGCTTTATACTATTGTGTTATGTTTGATATTATTGTAATTGAAACTATGTTCAACTATAGCAGAGTAAGAGATATGGTGTTAGATACTGTTGATGTCCAGTTGACTTAATGTAAAGTACTGTGTTGCCTATGTTGTCCTCTTCTGATCTGCTCTGTACTGCCCCCTTTTGTTTTATATATATAAAGAAAAAGTTGAAAGAGGGTTATGGGGTTGTGGGGTGAATAGCATTGGGTATATAACAGAGTTACACTCAATGAGATCTCATCTAATTCTAAATTAAGTTTGTGTTGGATGCTTTTAGCTTCACATTATGGTCTCAAGATGCATCCATTTTCCTACTGATGATTCAAGTTTGTCCTCCTTTACAGAAAAGTAGTACTCCTTGCATATAAACATCTCATTTTTTAAAAAAGCCATTCCATTTTGCAACTCACAGGCATTTGAAAAAGAATGATAAAGTAACTGGTCCACATTCACAGATAGTAATAGGAGAAAGAAGATTTTACACAGTTTTCTATGACTTATCTTCATGTCCCAGTCTGTTCCTCTTATTTCAGTCTACTTGTTCATAGTATACCATTTCAATTTTAGGCATCTCATTTTGAAAAAGAGTTCACGTTTATTGTCCTATTAATACCACCTAATAGTGACAGCCACTTTGACATGCTACTCTAAGTCACAACACTGGAATTAGATGAGATCTCATTGAGTTTAACTCTGTTGTACATATACCCACAACCCCATATTGACCCCACAATTCCATAACCCCTGCTAACCCCAAAACCCCATAACCCTCTTTCAACTCTTGTAACAGTTGTTTTGTTTGATTTCTTTAAGTGTTGCTTATGTCTGAGTACTACCTAAACACAAAAAGTATTCTAGTATCTGTCATCAGAAATAGTTATCATTGTAAGCTTCGTCTATACCAGTGATACTGAACCTTTTAGAGGTTGAGGGCTCAAATTACAACTCAAAACTCATTTTTTTCACAGTGCCAACACTGCAATTATTCCTGAGCACTGAGGTTTTAGTTTAGAAAAACAAAACAAAAAAATAAAAACCTCCACACTAACTTCTTTTGCCCTTGAAGAAAAACACAACATGTGCCATAGGTTTGCCAGCAGTGATCTATGGCCTCTGAATTCCTAGGTGTTAGAAGAGGTCCTCACATCTTATTTGGGATAACATGAGGAACCTTATCCCAACAAAGCCTTCTTACCACTGCCAAACACCAGCTGAATATTTATTTATGCCCACCAATAAGCCCATATTGTACACTTTACTAAACTGTTCTCAAAAGTCAATGTGATAAACTGTATTGAAACATCAGGTAAGTGTATGTATTTCTATTGATAGATAACTCAAATCACTAGGGATAACTGAAAAGCCAAAAACACAAACACAACCTCTGAGTGGAAAGTCACATGGAGAAAGAGACGGAAGAAGTAACAGTAAGTATGAATTTTTTTGCCTTAAGTCATTAGATGTCAGTATTCTCATTAACTTGGGATGGGTCAGTTTGAAAGCCTACCTTTACTACTGATCAGCCAGATAGCCTATGGTAATTATGTAAGTCTACTATGACTTCATTTCTTCATCAGCTGACAATTAGTAACAGTTACCATGCCACAGAGTTGTTGCAAGTATAGTTGAACTTTGCATTAGATGAGGTATACCTATTGCATATAGCAGATGTGAACATAACATTTTTATCTTTTTCTACCATATTTCTAACATAATCTTCTAAAGTTACATACTATACACTTTAAATTATTCATTGAGTTAAACTCAATAGGTATACAAAAGTCTTAGTACACTTTAAATTCCAAATATTATAAAATTTATGATTTTTTAAAAAAATAAAGACCACCTATCCAAAATTACTTCTTAGAATGAATTTATTATCTCATAATTTACATTTGTAGTATGACAAATATTCTTCAAAACAAGTCTTTCTTTAGTAATCTGTCTGTTTACATAATATCAAAAGTTTGACTTTTGAAAATACAGAGTCTTAAATGAGAGTTGTACTGCCACTCGCAAGTGTGGCTGTAACAGTGCGACACTACGTCCTGGAGAGCCCTCTGTGGAGACAGACTTTGCCTAATCCATGAACTTTAGCTCCCATTTAAGAAAAATGCAATGGGTGACCCAGCGATTCCATCACTCTGTGAGGATAATCATTAACAATTCATGGGAGGGCAGCTTCATAAGGTCAGCGCTTGCTCATCTCAGATTTGTTCACATCAGTGCACAGAAGCAGGAGGTAATTGAAGAAGTTACTGCTGTCCTTTTAGCCCTGAAGATCTGTTGATTGTTGGTTGATAGGGAAAATGACATTATTGTAATATCATGTCCTTCACATTATCACCTTGTGCATGCAAAGAGATCGTTTTACAGCAGATCATGTGTAGAATCTTGAATGAAGATGAAGAGAAAATTATAAAGATTCAGTGAAATCCCTTTGCTTTTAGAGGATGAATTACAGTTTTTACTAGAAGACATTATTAAGCTTACAGGCAAGTAATGGATTTCAAAGTCCAAAGGAGCTGTGCACATCTCGTGTGCCTTTTTTCTTACTTGTATTAAATATTTTATCACTCTAGAAAATACCTTTATTTTGTTACTGTTGAAGACAGTTCTAAAATCCAGTAAGACAATGGGCTCCAAGGACGGTCCCATTTTTATACAAATTAAATGAAAAATCTTTACCACAGATGTATCTGGTTTTTTCCAAGGTATATTTCATGGCATTTAGCAACAATTAGGCAGGAATCTTGCATTACAGTCGTTTGATAAGTATCACATCAAAATAATGTTTAAGTCTTTAAACCAAAAATCACACCAGCCAAGATGAGCCAAGAGATGTTGGTTTTTCTCACACTGTAGCAACAGAAGTGGCTGCATTGAACACTATATACATATATATATATTTTTTTTTTAAATTTATGTATATAGATAATTTTTAGAAATCCTTTTGTATTTTATTTTTTTATTGACATACAAAGAATTACACTACCCTAAGAATAATCCACTTTTATATACTGGAGTAATAAACTAGTGAAAAAGTACAGGCAAACATTCAGAGAAATTACAAGTTTCTCATGTTTAGAATTATCCTCACGTTTGCATGTTTTCCTGCTTGAGTAGGTTATCTGTGTTTGTTATTTGGCATCCAATAAAGTTAAGCACCTGTCCTCCCAGAGAAACTACACAGGAGAAGGAGGAACGCTATCCCTTTTGATGATTCATTTCAAAAGCATTAATTCCCAGGTCTTCAAGAAAGGCATTTCCATGATCGTAAACCTGACAAGAAGATGGAGATTTATATACATTTCAAAGAGGCCAAGAAATAATTTACAATTCAAGTTTTTGGTAATATCTGCTCTAAGAGAAGAGGTAGAGGTCATGCAGTCCTTGTTTATAGAGGAAGAAATCTGTCTGTAAGTTTAGTCAAGCTGAGGGGAACATTAAGAATATATTCATGTTGGTTGCTATTTCAAATTGTGTTGAAATTAATTTACAAAGAAACATGGAAATTCCAAATCAAATGAAGTAGATATGTGATGGTTACTGTGCCAAAGAATATTAATAAATAGTGACCATTCACTTAATGTTTCAGTCTATCTATAAAATAAGACGTCAATACTAGTATCTAACTCATAGGGTTGTTGTGAGGCAAAGCAGCAGACAAAATTTTCAAATTTGAGGATATCAGAATAAACTCCAATTTTCCTGATGGTCTTCAATTAATGAAGAGGAAATTTATGTTTTTTTAATTTTATAATTATCACACGCAAATCCATGATATTGTTGATTTTCACATTCAACACAATAATAAATTACACAGGGCTTTTGGCATTTATTTAAAATATTGTTTGATTATTTTGTATAACTGTAGGCTAATGAGAGTACTGTGATTATTTTTAAGTATAAACTAGGCTGTGATGTGTAGTAGGTTACATATGTTTTTGACTTACAGTATTATCAGTTTATGGTTCTCCATTGAAAAGCAAGGAAAATATGCATATGATAACTTTTTAGGTATCAACTAAAGGTCTTTTAACATCTACAAGATAATGCAGTACTTTGAACTTGTTTTAATTGAAGCCTAACTTTTCATATTTGAACAGGAGCAATTTTTATGTACAAAAAAGTAGAATATCAGTATAAGCAACAGTACTCTGTTTATGACCTTGTTTATACCAGATGTGAATTAGAATGGTTGCTCCACAAAATATGGAACTGGACCTTCAGATTGAAAAATTTATACCCAAGAACTGCGGGTGACGTATGGCAAATCAATCCACATCTTTACATACAGTTTTAGTTATATAATCTCTTAAGCACAGATTGCAATAATATTGCATATATTTGTGTGGATAAAAATATGGTAATAAGACATGCGATACATTTAGAATAGTTATAGGTCCAAAGTATGCTTTTTCTTAACTGAGAAATATCTGTATTATTAATTTTATTAATATATGTATTTTTTCCTTGGATCTCAGTGGCACACATTACACTTCTGTCACTCCTTAACAGAAATAATAGAAAATAGAAAATTATAAGAAACTTTATCTGAAACTATATTAATACTCTTATTTGTTTCATAGGTGATAAATGTTAATAATTACCAATGATGGTGGAATTAAATTACCACCCTATCTTATTTAACAAATTCTCAAGATTCACTTTGATAATATAGGTAGAAAATATTCAAATCAAAGGAAAGACAAACAGTGAAACATGAAATTTACATGCTTTCTTAGATGTAAAATAGGATAGTAAGTAAAAATTAGCAATTTTGATGATTAAAATGAGTTCACTCACATGAAAATACAATAGTGTAGTTAGTCTATATTCACATACAGGTTAGATATGTAATCCATATTTAGTCTTAGAAATATTAGGATATATTTTAAGTAGATAAAAAAGTTATAAAATGGCTTTCAATAAATTTAAAAGTGTTATAAAAATCAAAAGGTATTTGACGCTATACATCTCTGCACCATTTAGTACTTCTGCAGCCAGGCACTAAATGAACTGATAATTGAACGTGGTGCAAACAATTCCCCTTTAATGGCAATGTGAGAGTTGCAATATCCAAAGGATAATGGGTGACCACATGTGAAAGGTAGAGCTCTGACCCACAACCTGTAGCAACTGCCCAGAACAGATCCTCTTACTGCCAATAAACTCCCAAGAAGCCAGGCTGCTCCAATTCTGACGAGAAAATCAGACTCTTATAACAAGTAACATTTTTAGAATCCAATCAATTGGTTGTTTACCATTCAGTTCAAAAGGTCTTTATCAACAACTAACAAATTCCTTAATTTACGTTTTCCTATTTCCAATTTAAGATCAACCAACTGGAGAACCACCCACAGAAGGTCAAGGATGAACCCTGACAGCTATCACATGAAGTAACCTGCTTCTTAGTCACTTTACAGTTTTCCCATTTCAACAGCTTCCAGTCAGAGCATGCCTGAAGTTTTCTCCCTTTCTTCAGTATAAAAATGTCAGATCTGTTGGTCTTTGAGCAAATGATGGTGGCTGACTTCCTTGATTTGATAACCCTTCCTTGTTCTCATCTAGCAGGTCTTCTTTTACATCCACAGCTATCACAGAAGGCCCACTCAGTCTGTCTGCAGTGTCCCTCACTGTGAACCTTGGCCTTTACCAGGTGCAGAAGCTGGAAGAGGCCACTGTTGCTTTGTTGGTCTTAGCTTGTGGAAAGCAATGCCAGGATAATAGCAGATAACGTCCAAACTCTTTTCTCTTGTCCTTGATATTCTCTTTTGGTTTCTTGAGCTTTTTGGTTTGGAACTGAGGATTTGTTATTGAATTCATGTGCTGGTTATTCTTTGTCATCCTCCTTTACTGTCTTTGTCAGTAGTTTTGCTTTGTCAACAGTTTTGTTTTGTCCTGTTTAGAAGTGTTTATCTTAACCAGGAATCACAGGGTAAAACACAGATATAAGCTTCCCAAATCTAGTGTGGCAGTTGACTTCACAAATGAGTAAGCTTGGTCTCTGAGTAAATTTTCACCAATGCAAATTATTTTGTTTCTAGCTTAAGACACAATTCAGTCTTGTATGCTGAACTGCCTAGAAATATGTCTTTCCTTGGCATTCTCTTTTGAAACAGTTTTTTTGATATCTTACTAGTTTCTTCAATAATTATGTGTAAAGTAAAATTTTTAATATATTGCCATTTACATTTGTATGGTATGGATTGTAGTATTAAAGCATTACTTTAATACTACATATACACTGTACAATTTAGTTTTATAAGATTATATATATTTCAATTATCTCTAATTGTAGAAATTTTTATGTGTGAATCTATTGACTTTAAGAAGTTTTATTACATTTGCATTCATTTTAAAGAACAATATATTGGGATCTAATTTTAAAAAAATAGCACTGGTGGGGCTTAGTTTACATTGGAAAATTTTTCTGTTGAATGACATGAGAATTGAGTAAGAGAATGACAAAGTACATGTTAAATATGCTTAATATATTAAATAATTTAATTTAAAATGCTATATAAATCATAATGTTCTAATGGTTTATCATATATTATCTCTTCTTAGTACTCAACTGAAGTTGCTGTCATTGTTTTGTGGTTTATGTGAACTTTCAGATTTTAATTCCAATAGCTGCAGATTACTAAAACTCCATCACAGTATGTCACATTTTCAGCAAAATATAGGAACACACACACACACACACAACCTAACAACATAGTGTGATATTTGTTGCTGTTTTGTGATATTTAGTAAAGCTAAGGAAAACCTTTGTGACTCAATCCTTAGAAAAGTTTGTTAATCAGGAGGAAGTGTGTGTAGTATTAAAACAGTCCTGGAAAAAAGTCAAATTTAAGAGATGGAGGCTGTCCTCAAGATAGTAAGAATGTATACTATGTATACTGAATACCATTATTATTACTATAGTGTTAAGATCTATTTTCCAAATTAAAAGTACATTCAAGTTGAAAAATAGAGTACACTAATACTTTTTCTTCATAAAAATGATTGTAAATTTATAGAACATAAAGTAGAAATAAACATTTATTAGAAATTTCTATATGAGAAGTGTGTATGATGAGGTTGTTAATATATTTAGCCAGAATAAAAGACATGAACTGTACCCAAGAAAATAAAGTGTTAATCCATTGGAGGATATTGAAAAAAAGATAAAAGTTACAATGAAGCCTGTAGGTGCCTCTAGGTACATTTTGCAAACTATAATTAGCTGTTCACTGAACTGCTTAACTCTTTAAATGGCTCACAGTCTATTTACACCAAAAAAAAAAAAAAACAAAAACTTGACAACCAAGTCTTCTTTGCAAATACAAATTTGCATGATCAAGTACAGCTCACAGAGTACTAATTTTTGGACAGTTTTCTTTACATTTTTGATCCATTATTTTTTAATATCTTTTTCAAAGACATTATAATACATAGGAAAAATAGTTTAAGGTTGGTATGTTTCTGCTAGCTTTACACTGTACCAACTTGTTTTCACTTTTGCTAGTCATGTTTGTTTTGGCTCCAATTATTGTGACATTATGTGGAGAGGGGCTGAGCTGGAGATCAGCCACACATTTGGGCCTAGACAAGGCCAGCCCCACGAACACGGAGCATCAGAAGCTGGCTTATAAACCGGCTGTTGAGAATGGAGCAGAGCCAGTCCACCAGGTGTCTGGCCTTGGTATTCTTCCCTGTTAACTACAGCACAGATAGTTCTGAGTGTTTCGCTTTCAGTGTTCACAGCAAAACACTGAACTGTTGCACTTTCAGCCCCATCTTGTGCTTCCACTCTTTATATTGTTTATAAATAAAGATACAGATTGTGCTGGGTGCCACTGCCTCTTCATCAGAAAGTGCAGGTCCCAACCCATCCCAGCTTTCCTTTAACGATGTGTCTAAGATTTTCTTAATCTCCCATTACCCCTTCTTAAGGCCCCTCTGGCTGTGTGGGTTGTGGCAACATTACTGGATGTAATTTAAAAAAAAATTAGTCCTTTGATGTGATTTTGCTTCCCTAGTAGTGAGATATATCGATAAAAATTAGAAAACATCCATTAATTTTTTTATTATGAAGCTCAACAAATAAAGATATCTGATGCTTTCAAAAACCACTAATGTATTATATGTAATTTTCTTCTTGTTTTAAATAATTTAAAATAATTTATCTGCAGTATTATATCATATTTTTCCCTAATATTTTAAGATACTCATGTTCTAGTATAATTCTATAAACCTAATTTATATTACATTCATGTATACACTTCAAATAAATCACTACACTATTTTGAGTCTTAATAAATAATGTAAATTATGTATCTATGTACATTTTTTTTATAATTTTGGTTCAACTGGGAGGGTCAAATATGATATCATCATTAAATTAATCATTTAAAGTAAGTGGACAGTTACTATTAACTTGTTCCAAACAAATTGCTTTTCTTGAGATGGCACATATTAAGACACATACGTGAAAATATAATGTTGAGTGAAATAAACCACATGCACAAGTTTAAATTTCATGTAGTACTTCTCATTTGAGTAAGACAAAGTAAAAATAGAGAGAATAATAAAGGAAGGATAGAAGGAGGCAAGGGGTTGGGTCTCTTGGAGATGGGAAGGGATCCAAGAGATCAAAGGACAAGGAGTTGTGAGGAGTGCAAAGGGAAATAAACAGAATAAGGATGTATCATATGAAGCAATCTAATAACCTCAATGAATGCAAAGATTATATGTTAGAAAATAAGCTAAAATTAATAACACTTAGAAGAGTGGAAATGAAGGGAAATGCAAAATGACAAAGGCAAGAGAGGGAGGGAGAAAGTAGAGTATTAAAAAAAAAGAAACAAACTGTAGTACGTGCATGTATGCACTCCCCGAGATGAATAAACACTGCACGTACCACAAATACATACTATTACAAAAATACATACACACTGATAAAAATCTTTCCAGTTGCACACTATATAAGAATATAAAATGGATAAACCTTAAAATTCCATGAGACAAACAGATTAATTTATGGAAATATTTTGATATAACTTTATACAACATTAAAGTCTAAGAAATTTATTTTTATAAAACCTATGAGTTAGTATTAATCAATTAATTTATAATAAAATATTTTAGTTTATCCAGTTAAAATTCTTTCTTGCTGTTTAAAAAAAAAGGATTTAAAGAATGTATCTTTTTTCTCTGCATTTACACTTTTCTAGATTCAAATACTCTATTTTGCAAACTCAAGTTTAAGCAAATCCTCCTTGCCCACTAAAGAAGATCTTATTCCACATTTCCCACTCAACCGCAAACACAAGTCAGTCTTCATTTATTTTGTTACAACTCTATGCAGGGTCCCACTAACCAGAAGCATATACAGTATTTTAACTTTCATAGGCTTTAATTACTTTCTGAGGATGCACATAATTATGAGGAATGGGTTTCCTTTCAGTTGACTTTTATCTAGACCTCTGAGCTTTGTCTATCATCACACTTGTATGATCTTTGATATTCTGAACCTCATGTTTATTTCTAATAATTTTAACCAAAATTAATGGATTCAATGAATTTTGTTGCTGTTTTTTGAGACAAGATATTACTATGTATTTCAGGCTGGCCACAAACTCACTATGTAGCCCATGCTGGCCTTACATTTTCAAAGATCCTCCTGCCTTAGACTCTCAAGTGCTAGGGTTACAAGTGTGCACCATCACGTCCAGCTCAACAGTGGAATCTTTATTAGTTCATAGAGAGAAAATTGGTTGAGAATTCAAAATAGTTTGGACTGAGAAATTTTTGTAGAGGGTCCTAAGATGAGTGAACTTGATGCATAGGTCTACAGGATGCCTTTAGTTTTGCATTTAAGGACTGAACATTTGCATAGTTATCTGAAAATATTTAAATATTTTGTATCAATTTCAACTGTTAATTTTGCTTAGATGTTTGCTCTTTATAGCTTTTTTATGACCACATTTTCAATCCACAATAAATACATTCATTTTGGGGGATTTATATAGTACACTTAACGATTTTTGAATTAATAAATAAGCCAGTGGCATTCTAGCCTAATTCAATATTACTGTTACCAGTTGACACCTATTTTCACTCTATAATTAAAAATGATTTGCACTGATTCTTTCTGCTGCTAGCCAAGATAAAGTAACAAGAACTAGATTTATCTTCCTACATTAGAAAAAAACAAAAATGGACAACATGAAATATGTTTTCCAAAATATTGCATTTCAGGCAATGAAGGTCAACAATTTTTCGGAGATAAAAAATAATATACTGAAGAGTATAGAATTTGTTTCTCTCGGAGCAAAAACTGCAACAAATAAAGCTAAAAGGTAAAGATTGCTTTATTCCAGATGACTGGATTGACTGTAAGTCAAGCAGAATTCAACTCGCTTTACAAAAAAACAAAGTACTGAAGGAGAAATTAGGGGAGAACTTTTTTCAATGGTGTATTTTTTGCAAATTAATTGGCATTACTGGAAGTTAAAGGGAGTTGAACATGAGTTTTCTAGTGTTTATGGCTGAAGTTATTGAATATTTTATTTTAGCTTAAATACTTTTGCTATATTCTAAATACACACTAATTTTATACATAGTATACTGTAACAGTGCATTACTAGACTATTTTTAAGATGTTTTCCTCTGTAGAGATTATATTTACTTAATTTAAAAAATTAGATGTAATACTCCACTTAAAACTGAGTTAATAATTATTTGTAAACATATATTATCTCTAAAACTTCTTGGATTAATTTCATTATCTTTCTTTTACATGTTACAGAAGTAAACAAATTTTCATGTTAGTCACATTATTGTTTCTATGAATTCTCAACACAACTTTCATACTTACCCAAATTTCATAACTTACCCAAATTATTTTAAATCCTTTGTCACGTAGAAATCATTTTTCCCACAGGATGTCCAGTGACAGGGCTATGTGTCTTCCTACTCTCCCCAGGGGCACTCAGTCTTGTCCAATAGAAATCTTCTATGTCCAAACTTCAGCTGACATGATGAAAACAACTTCTGAGACAGTGATTTCCAGGAATGTATTCAGAAAGCAAGGGTGTATATGACTGCAATCCCACCCAAAATGAAGTGGAAAATATTAAGTATATGGTATTGAGTGAACTGACCAGAAGTAAGGATGAGTTTTTGAATATTATTTAAGTTTTAACATATAATTTTTCTAGGTATGTAAAAGATAACTTTCATTTTCCTATTAAGATGTTTATGATTCATAATTGAGTTGATTCTACCTTTATAAACTATTTTAGATGATATATTATTACCTGTACCTAACCTCTCCCAAGCTTAGAAACACTTCTTGGGTATTTTTATAATAAGGACTGTTACGGATTAAAAACTGCTGATCAACTTAACACCAGCTTAATTAAATCACCATGGTGTTGAGTATAGATGTTCCACTTAAGGAAAGTTGCCAGCATAAATAGACGTGGAGGAGAAGGGAGGCGTTGAGGCATTGTGGGTTCTGCTACGTATTGCTGTTTGAGCCGCTGGTTCTCCTAGAGAAGCTCTGGTCCTCACTTTGAGCATTGTTTCCTGGCTCTGGAGGGGAAGACGTGTGCCACTTAATCTCCAGGATGAACTCCTCATGCTGGCTTCCTGGCACGTACTGGACTGTGCTTACTGCCAGAGGAGCTTGAGGCCTCCGTGTTGCTGAGGATGGCTGTGGTAGTTTTCGGGGCAGCCCTGGTCTGTTTTGAGTGTGACTTCTCAGCTCCATTGTAGAATCCTCAACCTATCAGCACAGCTCCTTCACCCTGCTGACACAGACTTCCTAGCTTCCAACGCTGACCTTTGGGCCTTCGTGAGTCCTTCTTGTGGGCTCTAGACCTCCAGGTGGACTTGTGGGAGGCACTGTCATGAGCTCTGGGTCTTCATTTGGACTCATGTGGGACATTACTGTGGGATTTGGCTGAATATTCTGTCTTTAGTGTTGTGGATAGATTTCTTGTATTTTCTTGTGTTAACTCTGGGTGACCATCATAAAATAATATTATAAATTCCATGTCCTAATTTTGATGGTTCTCCTCACAACCCCTGACTACAACTAGGACCATATAATTGCTTGAATAAATCAAATGAGAATTGACCATTTCTAATAACATGTGTGTTTGTGTGTGATCCACATCAGTGTCAGTTTCGGGAGAGCACAAAATTGAGGCCTGGATGCTGAATTTTAACATGGAAGGTGGCATAGTATGGCAGGAAGAGAAAAAGAGGAACAGATAAAGAAAAGAGAGTGTGTGTGTGTCTCTCTATATATATATACACACACACATATATGTATATATATGTAGACACACATATATATGTGTGTATATATATATATATATATATGAATCTATGAGAAAACTACAGAAACATACATTTACATCTCTACATTTATACAGACATAAAAATAAAGAGACATTGAAAACTATTCTTTTTCAATGTTTATTAGAAGAGAAAGCAACTATATTTCATATAATTCTATACATGTGTTTTAAACATTTTACACTAATGTCTAAAAATTTTACTGTGATTCACATTTTTACATTAAAATTTCTCTTTAAAAGCTAGGATATATTCACTATACAAACTCTTGGAATTTAGCTCTGAATTTATTTCCTAAGGCTTAATAGTTACATTTATATGATAAATTTAATCTTCTGAAGTACAATCAAAAGTTAGTTTCTATTTAGTGTGCATATCTGAAATAAAAACATTTATAGAGAAGTATAGTTTGATATTCTAGAAGGTAGCATTAAAGAGAGGCTATTCACAGCAGGATTGTCTTCAAAAACGATTGAAAATAAGCCTTAAAAATGAGTAAGTATCTTCTCTTATGGCAACAGTCATTGAAAATTCATTTCAGCTGTGAGAAATGAAAACTAGTATTTTTAGTTGAATAGTCTGGTGGAAATGTGACTCTAAATTTACTCTATAGTGAAAGAAATTGAATAAAGATTTTTAGAGTAACTAAGACCACATGCAAACAAAAAAATACATTTAATAGAAGTATGAATCAGAAAACAGTTGGAATTTTAGGTTGTAATATAAGTTTAAGGAAGCTAATATTAAAATCCTCATGTCAATTTTTTTCTTTTCTGAAAATGCAGATGTGCAAATTACAATCTTTTAGTGTTTTTATCACATACCATTTTTCTGATGTAGCAAATGTTTATCTTACAAATAGTTATTATTTTGTTCATCATACTACACAGCCATAGTCATCTACAAACTATAAACTTCCACCTCTTATTCCCTGACTGAATCTCTGTCCCAAAGTTTCCTCAAACCAGTATTCATTTGAAAGTATCCATTTGTGTATCCCTCAAAAAACTCAAATTATTGATGAATCAAAAGACTGCTTATGGATATGTTCAGGTAAGAAAACAACAATTAAAAAGTGTTGACATACTTTACATGCTGATTTTTTTTCACTTTTTCAGTTTTTCCTTGGGTTCTCCGCCTCCCATTTCAAAGAAACATGAAAAAAATCATTAGGATGAAGATATTTTATTTTGAAGTAATCTCAGAGAAAAGACAGTGGGAATTCAAGTATACTGGGATAGAAGAAAAGCCAAAACAGTGTGAACCATGGGGCAAGTGTCATGGCTTGCTTGCATCTAGGTGTCCAGAAACCCCTCAAGTGTTCATAGATGGGGATTTTCAGAGGTGGCTGGGTCAGTGTGTGTGAATAGGGATTATGGTCATGATAACTGGATTCATCAACTAATTAGAGTCTATGTGTGGCTGAATGGATTTGCTAAAAACAGAAGACTTACCCTGAGTGTGAGTGTCTCCAACCAACAGTCCTCAAGCCAAGGTGGAAGAAAGAAGCAAAGGGAGACATTGCCTGCGGTCTCCCCTTCACCCTGCCTTGCAGGCAGCTGACTATAGACTGAAACGTCTACACACTGCGACCTAAAATACACCCGCCCTCGTTTAGTTGGTATGTGTTGGATATATGTTCCCTATGGAGTGAAAGTAACTATGACGAAAGGGGAAGAAAATTGGCTACTAGGAAACTTTGATGTAAATGAACAGAATGCATAAAATTGTCCCATTAAAGAATGAGTGAACTTATTAATTTATCCACTGTAAGTTTTTCAATGGATGACAATGTTGTACTTTCTTATGACAGAAAAATTTCTTGGTAATTGCCAAAATGAGAGATAAATTTGTATGTAATTGCAAATAAGAGATATTTATTTCTTCACAGCTCTGAAGAATGGCAAGTACAAGACTGAGGAGCCAGCATTTGGTGAGAGCTTAAATGCAGCATGCTAGCTCAGCATAAGGCATCATATGCAGAAAGGCAAAGAAAATACATGTACTGTTTTTCTCCTTACCAGTTCAGTGAGAGAAAGAAAGAACAGTCCCCCTTGAACTCCCCCTTTTACAATGACCGGTAACAACACCATTTATTCATTCACGAACATATCTCACACAAGTTCTACCTATTACATAAGGGAAGGGAAGCCTTGCACACTCCTAGTGAGAATGCTAGTTAATATGGCCATTATGCAAAACAGTCTGAAGGCTCCTGGAAAAATTAAAAATAGAAATATCATATGACACAGCAATTCCACTAATGGTCATATATCTAAAGAAAATAAAATCAGTGTGTCAAAGAGACATCTATAATGGAATGTTCATTGTAGCGTTGTTCACTATGATCAAGAAATAGAAAAAAAAAACCTCGATGTTCATGAATTTATGAATGTATAAAAAATGTATTACATTTACAAAATAAAATACTCTTTGGCTATGAAAACAAGGAAGTCGTGTCATTTAAACAACAAGGATGAAACTGTGGATCACTGTGGTAAGTAAAACAAGCCAGACACAGCATGGCAAGTAAGTGCATCATTTCACTCATACATGAAATTTAAAACTTTGATGTCACAGAAGTCAAGTGGCTATCAGAGGCTGGGGAGAGTAACAGGAGAGGTGGGAAAAGGTTGATCACTGGGTACTAAGTTACAGTTAGAGAGCCATGACAAATTTTTCTGTGTGTACAACGGGACACGATGCCTGTGCCTTCTTTTTTATCAATTGACTCTCAATCAGAGAAGAGATGAGCTGGAGGCCTGGCCCCAGTGAGATGGGCCATGAAAAGGTATGATACTTTTCCAGAAGACAAGTAAGGGTCTGACAAGAGAGAACTTTTGCTGCTTTAAAAGCAGAACAGACAACAGAGTGAGGATCTGACAGAAGTGTCTGATAGCTGAGAGTGATGCCAGCCAACTGCCAGTGAGAAAATGGGAACCTGAGGCTTACAAGAGAAAGCAATCTAATTCTGTGGAGAATATGTAACAGATAGAAGCAGATCTTTTGCCAGGTGAGCCTCTCCATGAGAACAGAGTCGAGATGAATCTTGATTTAAGTTTGGTAAAGTCCTGAGCACAAACCGTAGCTAAAATGTGCCAGAATGGCGACCCAGAGACCAGGGTGTAAGAACGTGTTACCCAAAGGTATTTCTCTTTCTCAAAAACCAGTACTCTTTATTCCTACATGTGCTCCATAATCCCTTTCATCACACCCTCTCCACCCTGCCCCACACAGGGCATATTTGAAAAGTGCTGAAGTTTCATTTTCTTTATGACGTCTATTGAAGATATCTGTGCTTGTAACTTTTTTGTGTGGCTATTCACTAAATGTAATTAATTGTTTCACATTTCTACTAACTCTACTTACTGGGAACAAGATTAAACAAGATCATATTTTTAATCAGTAACTAGGATATTTACTCATTTGGTACAATAAGGTATGAATGAACCAGTACTTTATTCTCAATGCTGCTAAGGATTCACAACCTATCTAGTTATATCTCACAATTTAGTGTATATTCACTGTACAGTATTAGGAAAGTTATGTGGCTTAATGTATTAAATTATACTTAAGAATCACTTTTTTTAGAATAATTTTTATAGTGGTATATTTAGTAGATGATTTGAAGAAGTGACTTTTTTAATGCATAGATATGGATGTATACTTTATTTTTAGATTTCGAGGTGAGTATAGAAAGATCATGTAAAGACATAGGTATTTTTAAGAAAATCAAAGCATAGGACAATAACTGGGAAGACAGTATTATTAAAAATACTATTTATGTGCCAGATAGTATCATCTAGGAGACTTTAATTTATAGTTGTAGGAGAATGATCAAGAAGATTGTGAAGTGATAAGATTCATCAGTCTGCTCTTTATGCTATGCGGACCTTGTCTCCAGCATAGGCAGGCACATCAGAGCAGGATCCTCACCCATGGGACATTTCCAACTTTATTCCTACTATTTTGTGTTCATTTCTGCTCTACTTCAGCACTACAATGCATTTGTCTATTTCCCATTCTATTAGTCCAAAGTTTGGTTTAAAACACGTTTTTGGTTAATTCTCCTGTTCTAATTCACTAGTTTATGCCTGATTTATGTCTGTTTCTTTTCTGTAATGTTTTAACAAGATCATTGTTTATATTTGGGAGCATAGAAGTTATACATTACTTCATAAATCTTAAATGAATTTTGTTAGCTATATAAAATCTTTGTCTTACAATCCTTTAAGCTACAGGTAACTAGTTAGTTATTGGTATGAGTATTACAATTATTGTGACATCCAGGCTAAAACTGAATCATAAAATTTGAGAGATGAAAGGACTTTAAAGATTATGTAACAGTGCAGATCCTGCATTTACATACAGATAAAGTAGCAGATAAGGTCAGCCAAAGCTGAAAAACATATACAAGGTCACATAATTATTGTGAGCAGGGAAAAAAATTGTTCTTTGATAAATTTTCAGATTTTTTCATTATGTCCAGTTGTTTCAATTGGTCTCAGGAAAGTCATGATATAAAAGTAATGAGATATCAATAGTATTAAGGAAAAGTTAAAATAGTAATTATTATATAGCAGAGGGTATTCAAAGACAGGGCTATAGCCATACTGGAAGCATAAATGCAAAAAACACATGGAGTGAAACTGTAGTCATTGATAGACTATGTAAGGAAAATAGGCACAAGACTGAGCTTTGGGTAACTATAATATCAATAAGCAGGATAAAAATGATGGACCAGAGAGGATTTTGTGAAAACAGAGGTGTTCAAAGCCCTAGAAATACTTCCACACATAGGCAGCAAATGCCAGAGCAGAACCTGTCTGTTGAAAGAATCTGTTGAAGGAAAGCAGCTCCCATTGGAAGGTTTGGACAGTAAATGAAAGGTAAACTAAGTCAACTTTAACTCTTAGCGTGGCAGCCACCACTCCTCATTCAAGCTCTATGGCAGATAACTCTGCATGTGTTACCGGAACAACTTACATGGGCCTTGTACATGGCAAAAACAACCCTGTACTTCAAATATGAAAGTTCTATGTCCAGATAGTTGACTGCAGCTTCTGATCACACAGGTACAGTCAAGGAGGTGGGAGCCATTGTTGTCTTATTTCCTCCTAGTTTTGCAAATCTCTCACCTCCAGTTTAAATACTCTCAAGGGAATTTGAAAGACACACTTTTGGGGGGTTGGTGAGGGGGTCTGGTCTTTTTCTCTTTTGTGAACTAGATGTTAAAGTTCAGGCCACTGAACTACAAAAGCAACTGCATATACAGGAAAATGACAATGTAACTCCAAAGGAAATGACAATTCAGAAAAGATGAGAAGAACTAATACTGGGAGTTTTCATACTGGAAATATTAGCACAGAGAAAGCCAAAAACAGTAAAATTAAAAGCAAAGACAAGCAAAATCTAAAGGGAAAGGATTATTTGATTCTGAGGCTTACTTCATAATTAGAATCAAATGTCTACTTTGAACCAAAAATTACAAGGCATAGAAAGAAAAACAAAACTATGCTTTTGTTAACAAAGTTATTTATCAGTTTCCTAATAAAATTAAACTTATATAAATTCAAGTAAACTTCATGATGATAAATAATCACAAGATGTGATATAAAGTAAAATCCTTAAATTACCCTGGTTTAACTTAAACATTCAATGATGCAAAATTATATATGGTAAGTAGAAACTTTATTTCATACTTTGAATTTTGACCTTTTCCTCAACTAGTGACAAGAGGGCATCCTGTCCACTGCTGATGAGCATTCGAGAGCGAGAGCTCTAGGTTATTTAAGCAGAGTTGAGGGTGAATGGCTGAGGGGCATGTGCTGTTGAATCACGATGTTTGCCTCATTTCATGAGAAAACAATTTATGACCTCAAATATTTTCAACTTATGATGGCTTGATCTGTGCATAATCTTACTATAAGATGAAAAACATATATACAGGAAAGAAAGAAAACTACACATTACAAAAATTAAGTCTTTAGTTTGCATATGTTGATTTGCATATGATGCAAGAGGTATGGGTTTAATTTCATTTTATTGAAATAATGAAACTGAAAAAAATGGGAAAAACTTAAGTATTTTGATCTGGGTGAAGGTTTTTTTGGAGAAAGCTGATTAAAAGAATAGTTTAAAAAAACTGACAAACAGATTAAATGAAACTAAAAAGCTTTTCCTCAGAGCAAAACAAAAAAAAAGTTATCAGCATGAAAAGACAACCCAAAAAATTTGAAAAAAACATTTGTTAACTATCCGTCTGATAAGAGATTGATCAAGAATATGCCAAAAATCAAACAACTCAAAAGTAAGGAAAAAAAATTTAAGTTAGCAAATGATATGAAATGACATTCCTCAAAAAAATATACAAATGGCCTGAAAAAATTGTCAATATCATTATTTGTCAGAAAAATGTATACGAAAACTATGGGAAGTAACGACTCACTCTAGTGAGTGGTTATTATCCAAAGAATGAAAGGTTAGTCTCTAAGAACTAAGAGAAATTTGAATTAGTGTAACTGGGAAACAATTCTTCAACAAACAAAAAATATAACACTGTCACTACCACAAACATATCCAAAAAATAAAATTAGTATGGCATAAAGATATATATAGTACTATGTTTATTGTAGCATTATTCACAATGGCCAAAATAATAAATCAAAGTGTCTAATAACAGATGAATGAAGAAAGGAAATGTAATTTATTCTTTATGTTATACTATTCAGAAATTAAAATCAAATTCTGTCATTTTCGGCAATGTGGACGAACCTGGAAGACATCGTGTTAAACAAAGTAAACCTGGAACAGAAACAAAATTAGTGCATGATCTCAGTCATGTATGGAATTTAAAAATGTTGGTCTTCCAGGCACAGATAATAGAATACTGCTTAGTAAGAGATGAAAACAGTATTTCTTTCCTTAGTCTGAGATAACTGAAAAAGTAATTCTTGCTACTTTGCCCCAACCTGTATGGTATTAGGTATTGATTGTAATTAACGATAATAAACATATTATCTATTGTCAAAGTGAACAAAGATGAGCTAATATAGGGAGTAGAAATGCTACACATTTCCTTAGTCTAGGGTTTTCCTTTTGTTGCTTTCAAAAGAGTAAACTATGAAAATGTTTCCTTGGGTAGCTAAATTGCAACACACATATTTCCGCAAGGGATTTTCTTATAAAGTGAAGGTACGCTTGATATCACGAAGACAGGAATAATGATGTAACATATATTATTTGAAGGCAATGTTAAAGATTGTAGAATACAAGAAATTACAAACGATGATGAGAAGTATTACTTGTTGAAATACTACTTTGTTCTAGACCCCACATGCAGACATTTCAACTAAAACTCACAGTTAACCCAGGACACAGTGTTCATATACTGTAGATTAAAAAAAATTATCGATTTAGAGGACTATTTTACAGCCATAATTCCATTCAGCATAAGAAAGATTTATAAAACAATCTGATTTCATATTCTTTATTTAATTTGTGCTTACTCTATTTCAAGTACTCTTCTATAGTTACCAATTTCCTGAGTGAATTTTTATCAACTTTTCATTATAAAAGTATGAGGCAGATGGTACTATTAGGTTCACTTTACAGATAAAGATAACTCCACACATTTTAAAAGTAAATGAGTTGGGATTCAATGCCAACAGTCAACTCTAAAGTCTCATTTTATAGGCATTAAGTATTCTGTCTACTAGCAGTATGTAGTAAACACTAAATAGTAATAACTTGCTTTAATTGAATGTTGTCTATATTCAGATACAATTCTACAAGCTTTTATGTCACTTTTTGGGAATAACAAAAGTAAATTATTTTTACTGGAGTGTCTCATGGGAGGTCAAGAAAGAAAATGAAACTTAATGCTCATATATAACAATGCTCCTGCTTTGTGAGCAATTTAATATGCAGACATTCATAAATCTAATTTATAACAGAAGCAGACATGATCTATGTCTCAGTTTGTTGTAGATGACAAAGAGAAAAGTGATTAACTCATTTTAGTTGAAGAATAGGGAATAGAAATGCTGCATAAGTACTTCTAAACTGGCCATGAAAGAAAAGCAAGAATTCTTTCTATACTGTCTACAAGGTAATGCCTCAATTTGAGTCATAAAGACCATAAACTATAGATAACATCAGCATATACTGCAGTTGAAGTACTGTTGAGTATTTCAATGTGGAGCACTAGGGCTGAAGTTATAGCAAGTTAAATCAAAGGACAAGCATTTTAAACAATGTGAGATAGACTAACTGAATTTACTTGTAAGTCTATGATATAGATAGTATGATCTTAATTTCCAAGCAAAAGTTGACATATGGAGCAGCTATATGTTCACAACACAGTTTAAGTGACAGGTTCAGATTTCAAAGAAAAATCTGTCTCGAAATCCTCACAATCTTTTGACTATGTAGTGATGTCCATTGTAACTACACAGGACAGGTACATATTTCTAGGTAGTTGAATTATCTTTAAAAAATAAAAAAGAGGGTAACTTTAAACAGGAATCTATTTCCCAGATAATCACTAAAGCAAAATACAAAATCAAGTTCCAATTTTTCGAATGGACAATCAAAATACAAAACAAATTTAAATACATCATTAAAAATACTATGAGTCACATACGTAACATGCTCTTTAAACATAATTCATTGTAAGCAATGTTAGTTTTGATAAGAACCTAATATTCTCTATATACAAAAATAACGTATTCACCTTAATTGAATCATATTGTATTTTTAAAATACTGCATATGTTTCACTTGTTCCGGTAACTGGTTATTGTCTTTTTACTTCTATCCAATTAATAACATAAATTTTCATGATGCTGTTTAATAGTGTAACATTTGTTGGGAGAAAGGATAAACGTATACACAAAGTATAATGCAACTTACATCTTGGACTTTACATTCATGCTTTACATATGTAAAAAAATGATTTTATATTATTAGAGATAAACATTAGAGAATGTGTTCACATGGATGCATTCCAAAATAATTACGTGTGTATGAGAGTTACTCTTTAGTTATCATTCTTCAGCTGAGTGCAGAAGAAAGTGTAATTGGACATCTATTGTTTGGTTCATCTTGTTTCTCTTCCCTTTCAAATTGAAATTTTATGTCACTGAACACTCATTACTGATCTCACATTAGCCTGTGTGATCTGGAGTGGAGCTCACCAGACTGACGGATTCCTAAAGTAAATGCCTAACTGCACTGTCTAAGGGATTCTTCTTATTTGTTCAGGAATACAGTAAGTTTATTTTCTCCAATGAAACACACTTTTTAAAGTCAAAATATAAATTCTGTCTGTCTGAGATCTACAACAAAACATAACCATGGACCCAAAGAGATGAATCTTCCAGATTATTTATACAAAGATTTCTTAAAGATGAAGTCAAGGTTACCACTAAGAGAAAGAGAGAGTCTGTGCTATTCTGTTGTGCCTTGAGGACCTGGACATTCCATGTCTGCAACTGTTCATGATTATTAGCAAATAAATGCCGCCAGCCTGCCAGCCTGCCTTCCTTCCCTCCATCTTCCTGCTTCTTTGTTTCCTTTCTCTCTTTTTCATATGTGCTACTACAAAAGGAAATTTCTTTCAATGTTAAAAAAATGTTTCCTTTGTTCTTTTACATTAAGAAACAAAAGGTAAGTAGAGAGTGCTTAGTGTTAAACTACTCTTTTGCTTATGTGCCTGAAGAAAGCTTGAGACCAGCTCAAAACTGACATTTAGGGAATCTCACTGCAGGACACAAATTTCAGATGACTCAGCATCAAAAGACCTCTAACTTCAGATACATTCAATCAAAGATATATGGCCCTAAATTGATTTGAATAACAGTTTGTAAAACATGAATTCCATGGACTAAAGTGAGAGTTTCTGAATTCTGAAATTAAATTTGGAATTCTCAATAGAAAGTTATATGCAGAAAATTTTGTAAATGAAAAAGTAGGACCTAACTACTCAGGGCATCCAAATTGATTGTGACTTTGAGAAGTAAAATTTAAAATATATCCCCTGGATGATTTGAAATTCTGTCTATCCTCTAGAGTAATTAAATTAACATGCAAACAAAGGGAACTTCAAAGTCAAAAACTGTTTAACACATAATTTATTTTAAAATGGCATTAGGGTGGAGAATCCCTTGAGAATTGGAAATAAAAAATAAATGTATGCTATAGAAGAATGTATGTACAGTTTAGAAGATTTCTCACTGATTAAAATTAAAAGAACATGGAAAAATGCAAGAAAGGAAGAAAAAAAGGAGAAAGGAGACCAAAAGATATTTATAATTGTAACAACAAATAATACATAGGAAATAATTTTTAAAAAATTATAAAATTTTTCAACATTTTGTTTTTTATTTCCAATGTCAATATTGTCATGTCATATCCAATGTCCTTAATGCTCTGAATCAGAAGGAAGTGAAATAAATAATTACTTAGTATCTACCCTTTCTTAGTAGTGTTGGAAAAAGTGGCTTTGGGAATGGAAAATAGAAGTCCAAAAGCTTACCAAGTCATGAGCTAAAAACATGTAATTATATGAGGGTTTCAATAAAATCTAATATAGTGGTCAGTATTTTAGGGTGAAAGAAATGCAAATGTATTGCTTTAAAAAGCTATAGTTCAAAGAATTTACACATAAAAAGTTCTAAATTTGGGTAATAAATGCATATTTAATTAAAAAGGTTGCATGAGTGATCTTGGCATCTTTGTCTACTTAAGGAATCTTCATATTATTGAGATAAATTTAATATGGAAAATGTAGTCAGAGATGAATTTTGGTTGCCAGAATCATTAATAAAACTCCAAATTATAAAAAAAGTATTTCTTCTCAATGAAACGGGATACTATTTAAAGAGTTTCAAGATAAAATGGCTAAATAAAAATCTGCCGGTCACTGTATATTACTCTGAAGAAATATAATAATAGGAGTTTATCCTTAAAGTGTTGAAAAATTCAGAAGAATTAAGGGTATGTAATTAAGCTCATATTCATAACTAATTCAAATTAGAAACTTTAAAATAACATTTCACTGGGCTGGGAATGTAGCTCAGCAGCACACCTGCCTGGTAAACACAAGGTCCTTAGTCTACTTCCTGGTACCAAAAAAGAAAAAAAAAGGACTACAAAATAAAATAACATTTCACTGATGCAAAATTTTGATCTATTTATATTTTAAAAAAACTCTCTTCACATAATTTTCTCTTCAGATTTATAACCTCTTTTCTATTCTGATAGACTTCTTATCTACATATTAGTGGTTGCTTTTTATTGACTTAATTTTCTACCCTTGAGTAATTGCCACATTTCTACTTGAGTGCAATCTTATTTGATATCTTTATACGCTATTTAGTAAAATATTTTAAGGAATTTTTTTTTTGGTACCGCGGATCGAACTCATGACCTGGTGTTTGCCAAGCAAGTGCTTATGACACTGAGCTAATTCCTCAGCCCCAAGTAATACTTTTTCTTTTTTTATCCAGAATTCACTTTCCGATCATATTTAGGTTAATAAATGACACGTGATTCCCACTTTGTGCTCCTTGCTCTTTGAGGAATAGAAATGTACATCACTTATTCACCTGATGGTAGGGAAAGAAGATCCCAAAGGAATGAGGAAACATCCTTTTGATAATGTCAATTTCATATTCTAAAAATTAAAATGTTAATTACAAATGAAGATACAATACTGAGCTCTGCATTGAATTTCTTAATATTTATATATGTATTGGTGGATATATAGAGGTTAAAGTATCATTCCAGTCTAATGATACCATATTAAATATTCAATATATAGTTGGCTCTTGAAGTTACTGAAATTAGTGAAATTTTTTAGAAATTAAGAGTATGTAAGAAAGAAAAAGACAAAGTAAAGGAAGAAGAGAAGAGGAGAGAGGTGGAGAAAAGAGGACAGATAAAAGAGAGGAAAATATAGGAAGCAATTTTAAAAATGGAATAGAACAGAAAAACAGTCCTGAAATTAAGTTTATAAAAAGGGCTAACAGCATCAGGGACATTTATAGAAATATCTGCAGCAATTTTTCTTCATACTCATGCATATAATCTCACAAAAAGAAAAGGCAAAAAAACAGGGTGGGGTCTGAGAAGGTGCACGACAGTCAAAAATGGTTAATGTCATAAAAGAAAAAGGAAGGAAAATTTTCAAGGACAAGAGAACAAACATCAGTTCAGTGATACAGTATTAGGTTAATAAGAGAAGTAAGTAGATTTCATTGATTGGCTGTCTCATATAAATTATTGTCTTATGTAAATGAAAATATAAAGAAAAAACAGAATTTTAGAAAGGGTTTTGTATCTTTATTTTTTGCTTGAAAATTTGTTTTTTTAATTTTAAGAGCAAATACATTGTACTAAATTGAAATGATGAATGATATCAGAATGTAGAATTAGTTGATGGAATATTGTTACTTGTCTTAAGGATATGCTTGACAAGTAATCTGTAAAGATATTAAAGAAATAATTTATTATTATTCTTTATTTAAATACAATGTGATGATTAGTTATCCTATTTCTATGAGTTAAAGGAATTTAAAGCAGATACAATTTGAAATTATTTTGAATATAAGTAAATAATTGCTAAAATGAATGTTGAAAATTAGAACTACACAGATGTTAAATTTAAAAAAACTATTCTCTTTTTAGAGAATAGTTCATAGACTTCTATATATGAATCTCATTCTTAGACTTACAGCTTTGTAATAAAGGTAAGTGGTTGGGAATTTTTTTATGAAAGATAAATTAGAATATGAAGGTTATCTAGTTTTTGATTTGAGTGTTCAGAAAATCAGTCATCATTAGATATTACTGGTATTATTAATATCACTAGTAAATCATTTGTAAATATGAGTGGGCATATTAGTAAGTACTAAAATACTACTTAAATAGTTCAAAATGTGTATTGATAGAAGTGTTCTTGCATATCTAGAATATTCAATAAAATAACAGCATTCAGTAAATAACAAAATTAATAATTTTAAAAGTATGAAGATAAACTGTACTCTTTCTTTTCTATTTACATCAATATAATAAATTTACTTGTCCTTTTTATGATCAAAAATATATTCAGAGCTTATAAATAATATATTGTGAATTATTAATCTCTTGAGATGTCCATTATTGATAACATGACATCTAACAAAAAATTCTCTTCCTAAAGAAAAAAAATCATTTTATAGCATTAACTAGAAGGGTGGCACTTCTAGGCATAATTTTCAGAAAGACTATCTCAATGTAAATTGAGGTAAAGAAAAATGTGCAGAAGTAAGACAGGTAGGCAGAGAAACAGGCAAAGATGACAAAGAGGAAACTCCAAGTCCAGATTGAACACAGAGCTCTGACAGACACTACAGGCAGAGGAAATCAGAGTTAACTGTGAGCAGTTAGAGCAGGCATGGAAACAGATACATGAGCAGCCAGGGATCACGGGGCCCTCTGTCTCTCCACTTGCGATTGAGTGACAGTAACAATGCTGAGTGCAGTGGAACAAATCTGATTTTCTGGTTACTAACTCATTTAATTTATGGTGCTATAGCAGGAACCCAGAGTCTGCTCCAAGCTAAGCAAGTGCTCTACCACTGAGCTATACTCCCAGCACAGTGATTCAAATTCACCTTTGTGTCATTTTCTGTTAACAAAAGGACATCAGAGAAATGTAGTTGACTACATTAGATGCAGAAACACCTAACATTTCCAAAACAGCATCAGAATTTTTTTGGTATTAGTGCACGTGTATTAACATATGCATTATGCACAGAATATTAAACAATAAGCATAAAACTTGAGCTGCAACTTCATATTCAGTGACACTATCACTATTACAAAATGTTCTCATTACAAAGATACAATCTATTATGCAGCTATATGGGTAACATTATCAGCAAAAGTGTCATGTTCATTTTCTCTGACTTCTGGAAGGACTGCAACCAAAATGTACTGTCATCTTTTACATAGAATGACGGTCACCGGTATTCCCAAAGAAAGTGTGTTAACATATTTCATGTTAATCCATAGCCCTTATCCTTCCACTCCACTGTATAGCAAGTTTTAAAACATCCACCTGAGTCAAACCTCGTGATAAATACTCATGGTCAAGAGACACACACAACTGAAATTGATTTTTTATAAATCATGTGCCTACACTTGGAAAAAACATACATAATTTTACCACTAGGAAGAGTTTTCTAGAGTAAAAAAATTTGATTTAAATTGTTTAAGTGACATTTATTTTGACTAAGTAATTCCCTTTGAAGAAACAGTTTAAAAATAAAAACAAGATTCAAGTATCATAGGAAAAGAAGCTGAGGATTTACAGATTTTTTAAATGAAAAGAACTTCTTTTTCTTTTATTTAGAGAAAAAAAGGAAAACACAAAAAAAGGGTAGAAATAATACAGAATTTACAGAAAATAGTAACACTAAGAAACCACTAGTTGATAAATTACATATTGTCATCTTAGAGATAGTTGTTCAAGTTACAAAATCAAAGCATTAAAAGTGGACAATCAAACAATGACAGTGCAAACCATTCTGTTTGATGATTCAACAAAAACTTAGTATGGTCATCTTTCTTACACACTTAAACATACAGACAGTTATATCCTTTAGAGCACTTTCCTTCCCTTTCATTTTTACAATATCTATTATACATTTTGGAGCTTATAACTCCTTCAGTATGAAAACAAATTCTTAAATGTTTGTCAAGTCATCTACTAGAGGGCAGATAGGAACTCCAGGGTGGAACAAGTCCCAAAGGAAAAGACACCGTGAGTAGGAGGAGGAGAGGCACTATGGTGATGCCAGATTGGCTGAGAGGGCTGAAGGAGATACATAAAAAGCAAGGACGCTGGGCATCGTTTAAAAAGCATTTTCAGTTGCACATTGTTACACACCATTTCCTATTAGTCATCCTGGGATGTTTCCTTTCAGTTTTATTATAAGATAGAACAAACAGGAAGAATTTTATGTACATAAATTGGGAAAGTACTAGAAAATAGCATACAAACAGGGTAAAATAATTCAAGAAAAGGTGGATATCAGAGTCAGATGTAAAGGGAAAATAGAAACCAAATGAGAACTTTTAGGGAAAAAAAAAATGAGAAAGAACTGATTTCACACAAGAAATGTGGTAGAATTTGAGTCCACTTATATGGATATCAGTGACCACTTGACATTTGGGCTGCACAAAGCATTTTAGGATGTCTGCTTTCATTCCAGTTTGTAAGTCTGAAAATGAAAGTTTTATAAGGTCACAAGGTAAATGCCCAATGCTATCATTCTTCTTTTAAAAAAATACTTTTGTTTCTTAACTCTTCCCAGCTTTTTAAAAATTTTTTTTTCCTTTTTGGTCTCTTTCAGGACGCCAACTGCTGTGAAGTCTATTTTTTGTCAATTGACAATAATAACGGTCATTCACAATCCAGCTGAGAACTTCTGTTACGGAATGCTGAGCCTCAATTTTCTTAGCGTCCTGTTTGCACTCAGCACTATAGAGTGAAACTCATTGCACCCAGCTGTGCCCCCATACTGGCCAAGTCAAAACAGAGTCAACCTGTCCTGGGGAGGACTTTTTAGTTGCTCTTACTTGCATTATCCTTTTATGTCACTTATATTAATTCTCCTAGCCATTACATACATTCTACTCTTGTTACAGATGATCCATTATAGCTTTTCCTTTAAAATATTTTAATAAGCTCTATTACTTTATGAGTATTTTAGTTGAGAAGCTATCATGTGAGAGAAGATACACAGACTGGAAAATTCATACATATATGGAAATTTCTTGTTTGTTTGATTTTCATTTATTGTATGTATATATTTAGCTAATAGAATAACATGTTTTGATTTGGGTAGTCTTAAAGAATAGAATCTTATTGAAAAATTCAGCATCATTATGAATATTATGTATCTCAGAAATATGGCATCTTCCATGTTAAAATATTTTTGAAACTTTTTCCAAATAACTATTGAAATAGAAGAGTGAATAACACCAAAATATTCATAAAATTTTAATAATTAGGTAGAAGAGATAATCACATTTTGTATTATAAAAAGTATTTCCATTTATCTTAAAGAAAATAATGTAGACGTAAATCTCCCATTGTAATATACTCAGAGATGCAATTTCCAAGAAAGGATTGATTTTTGTTTTACTTTCCCACTATTATACACAATTACAGATTTCACTTTTCAATAGTATTAAAATCACGAGAAACATTTATACCTATTTTTTCTGCCAAAAATTCAAAAGTATAGTAATAGAGCAGAATGTTGGGGACATATAAGGTAATTTTTTCAGTTACATTTTTAGTAATTTTCACAGTTATACGGGTAGAAGGAATTATTAAACACTGTATTACAAGAGCTGTTCAACATAACGTAGCTGTTCAGCAAATAAGATTATCATGCTGTGGAAATTTACATAAGAGAATATATAACCAAAGACTAAGTTAAAATTAAGCAATATAGTAAAAAAAAATTTTAAATTGAAATTAAATGTAAAAAGTGATCAAAACAATTAACATTCAATGCATAAAGTAGTGAACAAAACAAACCAGTCATACCTAGTTAATGATTCAGATCAGTCATGGTTAACAGTTCAGGTCTACGATAAAAGAATTACAGGAATACATAAGCAAAACACCCACCTTGGTATATAGAAAAAAATCTAAGTCTTTCTGAGGATAATAATGAGCAACAAAAACCTTGAAGGGGAGAATTAGACCTTGAGAGTACCAAGGGTAAAGAATCTGAGGTAACTTATGTATAGAAACAGTATGCATGAATGAAGCGAAAGAAACATGCTGGAGGGCAGAAAGATACCACAATGGAGATGTTGACTCTTTAAAATTTATTTAAGAACACTGGGAACCTTGACTACTCTTGGTAGAGAAGCTGATATGCTCATGTTTACTAAGGTCACTCTGACTGTAATGTGAGCAATGGATTGGAAATCCATTAAAAGGGGGCTGCAATAACCAAGGAAAGAGATACTATTGAACAAAACTAGGATTAAGGGAGTAGAACTTGGAAAATGTCAATGGAAATGAAATGGAAGAAGACAGAATCAACTCACCTTTCCAATAGATTTAAAGGACAAAGGGCAGGAAGGAAAAACCTGAAGAAAAAGCAATGTTCAAGTACATTACAGGAAGAAGTAGGAGACTAATAATATCATTTGATAAGATGAAAGTCAAAAGGTAAGGAATAAATCTGTAGCCAAAAGAAAGATGCAATTATTATTAGACTTGCTGAATTCGAGATATGTTTCTTTCATGTGGTGATGTCCCACATGCAAGGTCTAGGGTGTTTAAAGGCGTAAGTGAAGATCTACAGACAGGGATTTGCTGAACTCTGCAAAATTAGTACAAGCAAAATCCAAAAATCTTTCCTTTGCTGAGAGAAACTGATTATTTCTGGAAGTTTGTGGCACAGACATAAGACAGTGCGTGGGTTCATATGTCCTCTTTCATATTTTCAAGTGTATAGCCAGACTGGGTGTGTGAGTTCTGGCAGGGCCATGCTGAGCAATCATGAAAATGGCTTCACTAAATGGAACATTTCAAAAAGGTATTTAAAGTTATAGAGACTAAGTTTGGTGAATCAACTTTCTATATTATGATAAGCATTCTCATTTTCATCAGTGTTGTAAGGCACTGGCCAATTATGTCAGGGCTGTGAGAAACTGAATCAGCACAGAATGTGTTTAAGAAATGGTAAAACTGTTGGTAGAAAGCCTTACAGGATACTGTAGGATCCATTTCTGAATATTTCTAACCTTTATATTTACCCTCTCATATTTTGTTTTATTTAATCATAAACCATGACAGGTCTAAAAACACTAAGGTGTCATTGATATGTAGCCAGAAAAATACCAATCAAACATAAAATAGACTAGGTTTAGTTCACACAAAAAAATCAATACACAAATGCCCCTCCGTTCCTCAAATATTTTATAGATGGGGATAGAACAACAACAAAAAAAGAATGACTCTTCCTAGTATAATGTGCCAAAACTGTATCAGGTGGCCAGTATCTTTAAATTTTGTCCTAATTTTTAATAGAAGACTTGCTCCAAATCTAGGAATGTACATTATTATCGAGTGAATAACTGATGATAGTCTACAGGCATATTACTTATTCCTTCCCATTAATGGAATTACTTACCTGATTGATACATAAAAAGAGGCTGTCAAGCTATAGTCACCCTATAAGAGATAACATGCATTTGCCTGTAGATTTTTCGTAATTCTCATTATTGCACTATTGATTTATAAAACAGATTTTCATCTCTTTTGTGTGGATGGTTGGGAAAGCACTGTTTATCACACCTCCTGTTGCTGATGTTTGGGTAATGAGCAACAATTCCAAAATTATGTTATCAAGCCTTATTTTGGGGGACATGAGAGGAAAGACTGTACTTACTAACATTTTTTGGAATTCTTGCTCATTACTTAAAACATCAGTAACACAATTATTACTCCTCCATTCTTGTTTAACTATACATATCTTTCAATGGAGAAGTCAGATATCATCATATTAAGTAGATTTTACTAATTTTAATTAAAAGTGGCCATTTGCAGTAGTTTAACATTCAGGAGTATAACCGTTGGTGTCATTATTTTCTTTTGCAGTCACAGTTGGTAACCAACTGGATAATCTAAAAACTGTTTCACGATTGAATAGTATTAGATTTATAGATATGTTACAAATATAATACAGATAGGTTCTATATCACTCACCATTTTCCTTATTATACTTTCATATTATGAATTTGTCAGAAGTAATGAAAAAATATAGATGAGTAAAAACCAAAGTATATAATTTATTAAGAATTACTAGTTTGCAACTACAGTAATTTTCTTTTATAAAATTCTACCCAGGATGCTAAATTCAAGTAAATCTTCATATCTTATTCTTCTCCCTAAGACTGTGAAAGTTTTTTAGAATTTTATTCTTTGCAAAGACCTTGACAACTCTGAGAAGTAAACAACTTTTCCTAGATTTTCCTCATTTGGGATTTGTCATAAGTTTCCCCATTATTATATTGGGTTTACTGTTTCTGATTAGGAAGACTGCAGATACAAACTGCCTGTCTCCCTACAACGTATCAGGGGTATATGCTATCAGCTTGACCTAGCACATCTACACTGACTTTGATCATCTGATAGAGTAATATTTGTCAGATTTTTTCATTGTAGTTATGATACCTTATTCTCTTTTATTCTATTTTCTTTGGGAGAAAATATTTTCTGTCTTATCCATGTACCCTTGATAAAATGTCTACATCAATTAATTGAACTTATGCTTCATAGATTGATTAAGTCTTATCCACGTGCTTAAACATTTACATCAGTATACATTATAATTAACAATTTTATATTTTGTCTTATAATCTAATACTACTAACATAACTTTTGGTTTTGTTTGGTTCCTCTGTTATTAGAAACACGCATTATGTTTTGTATTTTTCAAATATTTATTTCTTTCTGGCAGTGCAAAATGCTCTAGGATTATCTTGTATTTTCCTACCTCAGTCCTAGAATAAGTCTGTTGTTCAAGGAAAGACGATCCTTCTCATAGTTGAATGATACTAGAAACCAGTCTAGGTGCTTGATACTCTCCATATCACCAAGATGGTACAAGTAGGTCCTCTCTGGTGACAGAAAAAAGGATATATTGTACATATTATAACTTACATATAAAAAGTCTGTATCTTTTCATGTACGTTTACACCAAAACCAGTTCATATTAGTATATGTATAACCCAAGTACATTATTACATGAGTTATCTAGGCATACACTATATACTATTCCCTGTGAAGAATAATGTTATTAGAAAAAGTACAGTGAATACATACAATTCTTTTTGCCATCATTGGTTCCACTCATCGTCAAAGTTATTTAGGTCAGCACCATTTTCTCTTATCACCTCCAATGAGGGCATTTAATGCATCTTACTATGATTAGATTTATTGTTATCCCAATCTCTATTCCCTCCTGGAATTCTAAATTCCCTTATCTCCTAGATGGATTTTTGAAAAACACTTACATTCATTACAGCACAATATTTGGGTTATAAAACTGTACAGCTTTTGAAAAATGCACAATGTCATACAAACATCATTATAATATTAGAAAACTATCACCACTTTTTTAATACTCTCCTGTGATTCATCTATTAAACCTTTCTCTTTCCTAAACCCTCTGGAACCACTCAAGCATTTATTGTCTCCATAGTTTTGCTTTAACAATAAGAGTGTCAGATAAGTGAAATTACGTATTATGTAGTCTTTTTCAGACGATCTTCTTTCACTTAATATCCACTTGAACATTGATCCCTGCTTTTTCATGGTTTAATAAGCTCATTATTTTTATTACAGAATGATCTTGTTTCATATAGAGGTACTGCATTCTGATTCTTCATTCACTTATGAAGGATACTGGAGTTGCTTCCATTTTTGGCAGTTATGAATAAAACTGATTTAAGCATTCACATGATAATTTTTCTTTGGAACTAAGTTTTCAGGGGCTGGGGATTTATCTCAGTGGCTTAAGCGCCTGCCTGGCAAGCGCGAGGTCATGAGTTCGATCCCTGGTACCAAAAAAAAAAAAAAAAAAAGTGGAACTAAGTTTTCAAGTAAGGTAGACAAATAACCAGATGTTTCTATGTGTCATTGTTGGATCATAGGTGCCATGAAAAATAAAGTGTCTTGTAAAGTGACTAACATTTTGCATTATCATGAACATTAAATATGTATTTCTCTTGCTCTGCATTTTCACCATTAGTGAGAGTATTATCATTTTCTTTTTAAATTCATCATTCTAATAAGTAGGTATTTGTAGCTCTGTGTTTTATGCTAATTACTAATAGAAAGTGATGTTGTTTTTGTAGATCTGTCATCTGACTAATTGTGAGGTATATATGCACTTATATATTGTCTTTTGTGTTTTTTAAATGTTGTATTTTTCATAGCGGTCTGTGTATTTTCAAAGCTTTTAGATATACTTTGCAAATATTTCATCCTGTTCTGTAAATTATTTTTCTCCAGTCTCTTAAGAGTGGCTTTTACTATTAAAATTGTTAAGTCCAAATTATTGGATTTTTTGTTCATGTATGTAATTTTGATGATCATTACTCATCACATAACCCAAGATCAACTAGTTTTTATGTTGTCTTCTACATATGTTACAGCGTTTTTGAAAAATTGCAGCTAGCTCTGTGTTTTGCAATTTTTGTAGAAGTACTATTTTCATTTGTTTGCAAATTGAGAAACAAAAGTGGTAGCATCAGTATTGAAAAGACTATACTCTTTCTACTGATTTTAATACATTCTGGCAAAGATGAGTTGATTAGTCTTTTGAATGCCTACTTCTGATCTCTTCATACTTCATTCTTTTTTTTTTGAACAATACTTTATTTGATTTTCAGTTAGCTTTATTTTTGATAATATTCCTTAAAATCATTTGAAAATACTCCTAAAATGAGGCAAAAAACAGGATGTAGGACCAATCAAATCTTCTGCCATTACTGAGAGCAACCTGAGGTGCTTCTTCTACTGTTTCCATTATAGAATATTTAAGGAGGTAGAGAATACTGAAGTATGCCCAGGCTCTCATGGGAGTTTATTTGAATTTTAAGGAAAACAAAATGTTATCTCTATAATCATTCAATTCTTTATTTGTAATCTAGCAGTTTCTATGAGAAACACAAGGAACTTTTTTTCCCTCCAGAGTCAATTTGCATAAATCCTACCAAAATATCACTATAGTCATATGTGAAACGGTATATTCTTCTTCATAACTTGCATTCTTTTCGAATGTTTCCGAATCATAATCTGTATTTCCAAAAATCATGTATCTTAGCTGTTCAGAATGAAAAATTTCTATAATCTTGTCACACACTTTATAAAATCCTCTCTGAAATTCTTCAAAGGGAAGACTCAAAGATGTTGAAGATATAATCAACACATTGAGAAACATAGCCTTTCTTATTAGTCTGGTCAACAGCTACCCAACTTCCATTAGGAACTGAATTACAATTTCTGATCCATTGCAAATTAAAATAGATGTAATACGTGGCTCCAAATTCTCTGCCTTCCTCATCCATAAGTGCTTGAAAATTTTTTCTTAAACCAGACCTGAGTTTTTTAAGTCTTCCAATGAAGGTATTTGATTCAAGAGATTTTTAACCAGTGCCAGGGGAAAGGGATAGTGGCAGTTTTGCCAATGAAAACACAAAGTCCACAGAAAATCCTGAAGAAGAAATATCTTTTCTTCTCAAATTTAGGCTGGACAGGAAACCACATGTAGAAAGCATCCTCGGGATATGTGAACATTCCTTATCCGGGCTGAGCCATCTCTTCAAACACACAGCAGGACTGTCTGGACTCCTCCTAAGTCACACCAATCTCTCTACCAATTAAACTTGTAATCCCCTCCTCAGGACTTTGTTCTCACCTCTACTTGGCTGATTCGGAAGACCCTCAGTCAAGTGCCTTTTTCAAACTGCCATCGAAATGGGCACGGAGGCTAATTCAGACTCTTCTTGTTCCGTAACTCCTGCCACACAAATTGTAGTTTTTTTCCTGTATTTTTTAAGTGAGTCTGCCTATAGTAGTTTAATTTTCAACAGAATATTAAACACAAGTGGAAACTGACTGAATATGCAGAATACTGTATGTCTGCTAAAGTACCCAAGTCCATTTTCCAAGCAGACTGTCTATATGCTTCTCCATAAATATGGAGCCAGTTGCTAAGTACATCTACTTTGAAATCTTTTAAGGCAGTTGACGTTGAGCTTGGTTTACCCTATGCAGCATTTTCAGGATTTCTAGAACAGCTTTCATGGGACAGCTATTCACATCACTTCACTTCAAACATGCAGCTGAGAGCTGATGGTTCTTACAAACACCTAGACCAGGCTGCTAAAAGCAGATTCTTGCAGAGTTACCTGATAGTCCTCCAGAACTTTGAAAACTGGTCACTCATTTGACAAACAATGTCTACAAGGGGTATCACTAGCTTCTTCCAGTTTTAAGATCATGCTTCACAGGACATTCTGGGAGGATGAAAACTTCAAAAGCTTCTTGTTGTGGTAAATGAAATGGCAGGTGTTTGAGCAATTATCTCTGCCACAAGTGGGTATCATGTCAGTAATCCAGTCTTTTTAGGTTAGTTCCTCAAGAGTGTTTCTTACTTTATTTAAATCCAAATGAGTAGTCATGGTTTGTACAGCCACGCTTTGCCTTAATAAACTTCCATTCACAAAGAGGATGAAAATACCTCTTGGGTTTCCCTTTGGGTATTCTGCTACTGTTTAGTTCTCACATCATCAATCCATTTCTTTACAGTCCCTTCATTCAAGTAACAATTTTCCTCAATAAATTAACATGAATTATTTTTATCAATCCAGAGCAAAATGCTTTGATACCCTTAGCAATCATTATCAGCTCTTTTCCTGAACAATAACTTTCAAATTGGAGGTCTTCCTTGGATAGTGATTTCCACAGTGCTATCAGCTGATTATGATTTCTACTATGTCTAAATTGTTTTTTTCCCTCCAAAACCAAAAGAAAAGTCTCTGCCTAAGTTGGAGACATAAGCAAGTATGCACCACCTTCCACATTCTATCTAGGTCACTCTATTTCCAATGAGTTCAGTCACCAAATAGGGTCTTAGTTTCTTTTGAATTGTGACCATAAGTTGAATTGTGACTGTAAATTGCCCAAAAATTCCAGCACCAGAAGTGACTATGAACCAGTTCCATGTAAGGAGGGCAGTATGAGCGCCACTACAAGCCAGGCTCTCAACTTAATCTGCTGTCTCTATGGATTAGTATCTACCAACACTGTAACCTTTTCTATTTGCTTCTTTCATCCTGTTTGTTTTTATTCTGTACAATTCTGTATCACTTGTTTTTGGTTAAGATCTTGCAATAGTTTCACTTTATCTTACTTATCTTCTTATAGTGGTTTAAAAACAGTGGTTACACTAAAGTTAACATTTCAAACTAATTCTATCTTCAAACAAGTGTTGTGTTTCACCTTTCCTGCAAGTAATTTCTGCCAGAGGATTCTCAATTCTCCTTCACATCCAATGTCACACTCACTGCAATTACTTCATATGCTGTAAGTATCAACCCAATGTTATTGCTGCTTTTAAATAATTAACTTTAGGTCCATTATGAGTAAGAACACGAAGTATTTTACTTCGTATCGATGTATTTCTCCTTTAATATTCTTTACCTCAGTACTTCAAATATTTAACTTCAGCCTCTTTTGCTTCTAAGGTTTTGATGAAAAGTCATTTTTGTCCTTTTTTTCTATTTTTACCCTCATCAGTAAAGTGTACATATCTTTGCCTTTTGAATATGGTGTAAGCATGTATGTTGATTTTTTTTCACACTTGTTATCCCCTGAACTCTCTGCTCCTTTGAATTTCATGTCTGTTGATGGGGAAAGTTCTTTGCTATCACAACTTTAAGTATTTACTCTGCTTTATGTTCTCATCCTTCTCATATGAGTCCTACTTTTATTCCCTATATTATAGCTCCTGATAACGTCCCACACTTCTTTGCTAGTTTTTTTCTTCCTCTTTTTCTGTCCCTCCATTCCTCCCCTTCATCTTTCCTCTCTCTCTCGCTCTCCTGTTTCTTTCTCTTTGCAACTTAGTATTACATAAGTTTAAACTGACTAATCTTTGGAGTCATGTCTTTTCTCACTCTTGTATCTACTGAGTCCACTGAACATACTGTGTATTTTTATTATATTAGGCCTTTTCCACCTTGTTTATTTATTTATTCATACTGGGATCAAACACAAGCTCTTGTGTTTGCCAGGAAGATGCTGTGCCACTAACTGTCTGGCGCATTTGTATTTATCTTATGGGGTATATTTTAGATATTCATAATGAGAACATTCATCATGGGGAATTTGTACTTGTACACGATATACATTGATCATTTCTTCCCATTCCACTTCCCTTCTTTCAACCTCTATTCCATTCATTATTTACAAAAGCTTTGTTTTTATTTTTCTCACTGTCTTTTTACTTGTTTCTTAATTTCTTTCCTCCTCCACCCTGTTTTCCCCTTCTCATTTGAGCATAGTCTTCCTATTTTCCAATATCTATTATATATTTGGTCCTTATTTACACTTTTTATGTCTCACATATCAGAAAGACGATGTGGTAATTAAACATGTGTCTATTTCACTTGAGTATGATCTCAAGGTGCATACAGTTAGCTAGAAATGTCTCAAGTTTATCCTTACCTATGACAGAGTAGTACTCTATAAGAAAACAAACAAATCTTTATCCATTCATCGGTTGATGGGCATTTGAGCTGTTTCCAAGATTTAACTATTACAAACTGTATTGCTATAAACATAGTTGTACAAATATCACAGTGGTATGACGCTTCTAATTCTTGTAGGAAAATAGCAACAAGGGAATAGCTGGCTCAAATGCAATCTCTAGTTTAATTTGTTCAGAAATCTCCACACTGATTTCCATAGCAGTCATATCAGTCTACACTCCCACCAACAATGGAGAACTGTTCCTTTTTCCCATGGCCCCAGAAGCATTTGTTATTGGTTGATTTCTTGATAATTGTCATTATTTCTGGAGTGAGATGTAATGTCAGCATTGTTTTAAATAACATCTCTTGAATAACATATGATGTAGAACATTTTTGCATATGTTTATTTGCCATTTGTACTTCTTCATCTGATAAGTGTCTATTTAATTGAGATGCCTATTTTTTTATTGAGTCTTTACATTTGGGGGATAGGATTTTTATATATTCTATATATTAGTTCTTTGTTTGAAGAATAGTGGTAAAATTATTTCCCTACTCTGAAGGTTGTCTCTTCATTTTGTCAGTGGTTTCTTTTGCTGTGCAGAAGTTTTTTAACATGATGAGGTTCCGCTTGTTGATTCTTTGTGATAGCTGGCTTTTGGGCTCTGAGACTACTATAAGAGCCAACCTGTTTAGTTTACTGGGGATGAGAAGTTGCTGCCTATTTGGCCTAGCCCCTGGTTCTTTGATACTGTCCTACAGTATTGTTTCTAATCCTTAGGCAATCTCAGTCTTAGTATACCAGAAAGAAAACTAACTAGAACAATTTTGTCACCTTTGCTTAAATAGTATAATCAGCAATAATAGCATCAAACATAGACTAAAAAAATGAAAACCTGTGGAAACTATTAATTTTGTATTTTAATCATATGAATTAAATTTGTGGTTATATAATAAATCTAAAACAAACCAGAAAGTTCTATATAATAAATACACCATGAATCTGGTTATTTGACTCTCAGGAGAAAAAACTTAAGAGGCTAGAAATACAAGAAAAGGCAGAGATTAGAAGCAAGGCTGGAGGACTACAGGAACTTTGAAAAACTGGAGAAGACAGGAGAGAAACAAAGCAGAAAGAAAAGAACAGAACAGCAGTAACAAGAAAACTAAAAGCAATGTACACACTCATATATAAATAAGAACAAGCAGGAAAAAGACAAAAAACAAAGAAAGAAAAAAATGTGCACCTCAGGGCGTCTTTGCTGTGACTGTTAGACAAAGCTGGCAGACAGAGCCCATGTCCCTGTTATTAATCCCAGCAAGCCAGTCATAGATTTATGGCTGGGTAGCAGATAATCCCAGCAAGTCTGCACTTTCAGTTCTACTGAAAGTGGAAGTAGCTGCGAGGCTGGAAGTCCATTTGTTCAGCTTGCAACACTTTATGTGCCTCCTGCCAGCTTGAATTTGGCTCTCTTCCCTCTTGCCAATTTGAATTCCATTCTGCTTCATCCTGACACTGAGACCCACTAAACAGAGCTGGCCCACAGCTGAATTCTGAATTCAGTTGGCTTCTCTTCAAGATGGCTATCAGCCAACTGCACTCTCCTGAGGGTATCTTAACCTGAATAATTCACTAGTCACTGTAGTCTGCTGTGTCCACTGATGTGTTCCACTGGTGTACTTTTCTAGAGTCTTCTGTGGTCACCAGTAGTCACCCTATATCTTTATTTATGTTGGAGCTACAACTAGACGTTTGTAATTGTTTTTCTTTGTCCGTCCACATCTGTACATATGCCACATTATGGTGACTTCTTTGGTTACTGATAAAATTACATATACCTCTGGAATAAATTATCTCAGGATGTTTAAATAAATATTACCTGTAGATTAAAGATTTCAAGATTGACAGTGTTAAAAGACTACAAACCCCTATCATGGGGGAAGCTTTTAAAATGTATCAGTATCTATGATCTGCCCCAAGAGTTTTTATCCTAATAGGTTTGGGACTGGCTTCAATATCAATTTTTTTTTTACATCTCCCCCATTAATGCTAATATGCCATCCACAGGTGAGAACAAAGAACATGTTTACATTTTAAGGTACAGTTTCAAATTTGTATTAGCATTTTATGTGAAAAGTGCTCAAAACTGCGTATGTGGGAAAACAAGTTGATGTTACTGAAAAAGAAACAAAAGCATCAGTTATTTCATTCTGTGCAGCTATTGTATTTAAACTGTCTTAAAAGATTATGGTTTTGCTTACAAACCAAGATTCTGCTAACAGGAAAAGCTGGTAACAGTTCAAGACTTTTATATTGATACATTGACTGAGTGGAAATTATTTCACATGCTCTGAAGAGCAATTAAAACAATTTTGCATTATTAAAACTCACAAGAATCATGTTAAAGAAGATTAAATATGATGGTGTATACATGAAAAAGATGTTATAAAGGCCATGATGAACCAATTGTTAATTTAAGTACTTACTAAAGCAATGAGCTAAAAGTCACTAATGAGTGTATAATAGTATTTTGAATCTAGTATTTATGTCCTGCTAAAATTGCCAATCATGTTTATATTTTCATGAAGTAGATGTCACATTTCTGTGAGCATTTATATATATTCTAAAAGTAATCCTTTTCTTATAAATTGTTTGAGGAGCCTTTTTCTCTTGCACTCAATGTAGCTGACTAAATTCTTCAAGTCACTGTATAATTTGGTAAAATGGAATTCATTGTTTGGAATCACTTTAATCTATATTTACATCTCAATGCACTGATGTCTAGGTCCCTCATTTAATTAGAAAACATAGTGGCATTAATGGAATAATAGGAAAATCCAACCCTATTTCTGAGAACCGTTCCTAAAGCTCTCACAACTGGAGAAACAGTTTTAAAATCTTTATTATATGTGTATAATAGGAGCAAAGGTAAAAGTAAATAAGATATAAAGTTCAATTAATAAAAAAACTGATTTTTGAAATAAATTTCATTTGTTTCAACCTAGAAATAATAATAATCCTCCCCAAGATTGGGATGGAAGAATACACAAAACTGGCTCTTTAATGAAATCAAGAAAGTGCTAAGTACATTTATAATTGACCCTGACAAGGTGGCTTCAGGGACCTTTAGCTACAAGGAAAAAGCCTTCATCATGCAAGATAATGGTTTATCTACACTGGAGAATAAGAATGATGTCTGAGGCACTGTGGAAACTAAGAGAATAATAACTTTATTTTATAACTAAAGAATGTGATCATACAAGCATTCATAGACACTATGGCATAGATACAGAAGTACTTGCCTTTATTCAAGCCAAATTTCAATTAAATACACACATTGAATCGAATTATAAATAGTGTACAAGTCTGGGAAAATGTTTTTAGCAAACTTCTGAAAAACTGGATGTTTTGTTGGGCTCCAATATGAGGCCAAGTATTACATAGAAACCCAAGTTAAGTAAGAGGTTTGTGTAAATTCTATAGGTGATAAACACAAAAAACTGGATTATATAATAGTTACTATGAATATTTAAATTATGTTACTCTCTTATATTTGTATTGTGATTGTGCTTATGCGCTATAGTAGCCACTTTTGAAAAGTACATTACCTCTAGTATTTCTACCAAGTTGTTCAACCATCACAAATTTCTAATCACTGTTCTGAACACTGTATTTTCATCACCCCCCCAATCTCAGCCCTATTAGCAAAATTAAGAAAAATAAAGAAATAATAACCACAATGAGATTAATTTTACCCTATTTTGCAGCCATAATTAAAAGGAAGCAAAAAGTGTTGTGAAGATATGTATAAATTGGAAACATTTACTGATGGAAATGGAAAACTGTTACAGTTATTGTACTTTGAGAAACTGTTGGCAGTTGTCAAAAAAATTACCATGTTACCCAGCAATTATGCCCTAGAAATAAACCAATTCATTATACAATAACTCATCTATGAATAAAACTTGAGCATGAATGCTTCTAGTATTATTCATTAATAGTCAAAGGTTTGAACAATCTAAGTGTCTATCACTTCATGATTTAATTAAGAAAGTGTTAGATGCCTACACACAAGTATACATATGGTATGGAATGAAATTTGACCACATACTAATATGTTGATGTCGCATTGGGCACTGTATATAGAGCATATTTTGAAAGAGAGTGTTAGAAAATTTTATCAAATAAAGATGAGATAATTATGGGACACTAACAACCCAACTTGATTCTTTATAAAATCAGAATACCATACCATGTGAACACACACACACACACACACACACAGAGAGAGAGAGAGAGAGAGAGAGAGAGAGAGAGAAAGAAGTTCAGGTGATGGCAGAGAGAGATGGAGTGAAGCAACTGTAAACCAAGGGAAATCAAGGATTCATAGGCACTACCAACAGCTACGAAAAAAGAAGTTAGGATTGTATTTAAATGTTGCAGAGCCATTGAAATCTTCGCTGCAAAATTCTAGGGTATGGCTCTGTTAGTTTACACCACAAAATGAGCACACAGCTACACATCCAGCTACAGAGAGAACCAAGCTGCTGGTCCATTCCGCCTTATTTGCAAATCCTTCATATCATGCACTTCCTTGTAGGATGAGTGAAACTTGATCTTACTAAATCTTACTATTTATTCAATAACAAATTTAGTATACTCAGAGTTCAATACATCATTAGAATTTTGTAACGGTGTAAAAGAGGCAAAAATCCTCAACCAAACAGTCTACTCAAACAATGGGTATGATTTTAAAGTTATATAGATCTTTTTCCAATAGATTAATTTCTCCCTCTGATCTATCTGTCTTGTATAATTCAATGAGTATTACAAAGAAAATGGATATTAACATATATACTACTTTAACCAGGTAACTAACATTTCTTTCGGATATTTTAAATTTTAAGAAAAATATTTTATTTTTTATTGATGATTGTAACTTTTTTCTTCCTATTTCTAGAAAAGTTTGATTTTACAATGAATATCTCAATGAAATTTAATCTTTAAAAGCAACTACTAAATTAACATCATATGAAATTAAAGTCCAAGTCAAAAAATACATTTCTACTTCATGCAAAGTGAAAAATACATAAAATATCAAGTATACACATAGTATGTCTCCTTTTTGGTTTTAAACTCAACTACAAACATGAAAGCACTTGCTTCTGATATTCCATTATTGTATTTTTCCAACTAGAACAGTAAATGTGATTGTTTTTATGACCAATTATTGAAATATTTTTCTATTACCTTACTCTCCTTTATTATCATTGTATTTATTGTTTACAGTCAGATTTAATTTATATTCTATCATAGCACCATAGTAAAACCTATATTCATGCAAAGCATCTTTGATTTTTATAAAATGAGGATTAGTGCCTATTGTATTTTTTAGCTTAGCTTTATTCTTTCCTATGACAGCTTCAATCCCATTTAATAATACTTTTTAATCCAAATAACATCTTTTCATTGGATTTAGCACTTTAGCCACTCAGCTCATTCTGCTTAATGAGTCTGGCTTTGATTATGTAGTCATTTTATTCATGAATGTGCCATCATGTTTATCATTGGGTGGAGCTTTTGATGAATTCAACCACAGATCACTGAAAATAAGGCACAGAATCAGATAGCAGGCCACATGCTAAAACCTTTTTTCCAGACCTATAATCATGCTGCTGTTTAAGAACCTCTGTCAGATCATCTACTTCGGGCTCCATTTTAATGACCCTGTCAGATTATTTTGCTGAAGAGTTGAAGCCAACTATGATAATGTAGCTGAGACTGAATTCTGACAGTGTGTAGATCTTGTTTAACATTATTGAAAAGGAAACAGTATTTTGATATTTCAGTACATGTTGTTAAAATTTTATTGCTTTCAATTTCTATTGCAACAACAGGTATTCCCGAGCTTCTGAATTTCTGTATGTAGCATTTAAAGATAAATAATATTGGAATATATCTTTTTGAAAATTTAAGACTAATTTTTAATTTTGCAGCCATCTCTCTGACCCTGATTCTGTCTTTGTTTGAAATATAATGGAAAGGAAAATAATTTGAGTCCAATTCTTTCTTTCCAAAACAAATTTTGAGCTCCGCTGAATTTAATTGGTGAGGATGACAAATTAGTAGATAAAAACTTATTTTCATAGAATAAAGCAATTAAGAAATTACATTTTTTTAGATGTAATACTGGTATTTAAGCTTTTTTAAGTATTTTCTGGTATGGAAAGAGTATTGTCCCTATTATCTCTGTTACAATGCACTTGTCTAAACTTTGAGAGCTAGAAAAGATAACACAAAACTGGCCCACTTCTTTTCAAGGCATCATTGTCAAAGTCAAGTAATTTTAACAGTCTAACAGGAAATAGTGGACCAATTGGAATCTTTGTGTTTTTTCCTTCAAAAATAGACAATGCTTTTTTGCTCTCTTATTACTGTATTTACTTTTCTTTTACTAATTTTTAAAATTCTTTTTTAACTAAAATGTCCCAGTTCAGAATCTGATTGGTTTCCTCAATTTTAATTGCTTATCCTCAGTGGTGTTCTCTCCATAAAGAATCTCTTGTGAGACATCTTCATGAAGTTTGTGACTTTGACTATTACTTGTTAAAGAAACTAGGAACACGCAAGAGGGTTGGCAGTCTACTGTTATTCAGTTACTAATTTAGAAAACAAGGCAGCCATGACAATAATCAAGGAGTTTCCAACGTCGAAATGGAAAGTTTGTGGGTATCTTATACACACATCCATCATATCATGCATTTTCTGGTAGGATGAGTACAGTTGGATCTTAGTAAACCTTAGTATTTAATAATGAATTCTAGTAACCACTGAGTTAAAGATATCACTAAAACCTGAAGATACTTGACGAGCCCCAAATCCCGAACCAAGCAACCTATACTATCTTATGATTCTAATGTTACAAATTCTCCTACAATAGGCTTATTTTGCCCTCTAGTTTATCTACTTGGCTTTTGTATTTCAATCTAAGAAAGAAAATGAAAATTACTGCACGATATATACATATACATATATATTATATATATGATATATATGTATTATATATATATAATACTGGATGCCAAGTTTCTAACATCAAAAACGGAATTTCTAGTCAAAGAGTAGATCTGCATAAAAGAGAAAGAAACGTTTTGAAAAGCACATTTGCAGGGGTTTAGAAAGCTCAAACTCAAGAGACATGATCTCCAAGAGCAGTAAGACAAATAACAATATTTATGGTATTGTATTAATCGTTCATATACATGGAGTTACTGTATAATAGGGAAGAAAATATATTCATTATTAGAGACAGAAGTGTGAACCAAACCTCAGTAAGATTGTCATCAGTATTTAGAGACTGAAACATGAAAAATTGTAAGTAGCTTTACGTACTTGAAAGTTGACCTTGAAATAAATCGTGGAAGTCATAAATATCAATCATATAAGCTTGACATCTATGTAGCAAGTGTCTAGAAAAGCTACATAAAAGTTAAATGAATGAATGTATAACAACACTCAAAATGAGCTTTCATTGTGAAAATTATTTTAAAATTACAAATAATTTTAACAGCAAGGAAAATGGAATGACTACCAAGAGATGAATTGTAATTTTTATTTAGAAAGAATGTGGATCTGAATGTGAAAAATATAAATATACCAGATATGAAACTTTAATTGGTAAAGCTTTTAGAGCACGTCATTTGTCAAAATTAAATTTCAAAACATTTCTAAATATAATTCAGAGTAGTGTTTTATACACTGCTATTTCCATTCCAGATGATGTCTAGTTTTTGGAGGTTCTGAAGTACCAAATATTTCAGGTGGGGTAGGTTCAGGCATTTGGTTTTAGTTCTTAGCGCTCTTAGATTAGTGCAGCATTGTCTCTAATGCTTTTAACACTTTGGAAAGTACAACACAAGTCTTCACCCATTTTTCAGTTTCTAAGATCATAAATATCCAAAATACATACAAGGGAACCCAGTGTAATAATGTCTGGACCCAAATCAGGACCCAAATCATATTACAGCAAATGCACTCAACAAGCAACAATAAAAGTCACTACCTCACCAGATCTCAGAATCCTCTGCCCCATTCCCAAATTCCTGTTCAGTATGCATGTGCTTGAATTATGAAGTATTTCTGAGCATTGGCTTGGTGTAGTCGTCTACTATAAAGATGATGGACTATGTGATTTTGCAGCATTAGTAGCTACCTCAGGTATAATCACTTGACGAAAACTGAAACCTTGGAGCAAGGAATAAACTAACACAAAGGTTGATAGCCAATGTTTTACCTTTTGAGAAAATAGCTAGAGTAAGTAGACTTTGAAGAACTAAAATAGCTGCACAACAAAAGGTAGAACTTCCATTCTGGAAAGGGGCATGGTCAGGAATAAGAAAACAGTGAGGCATATCAAAGATGTGTTTTCAGGTAACTTTTGTGTTTGGTAAGGTGTATTGCATTGGTATTTTCTGTCTTTTTTACCCTAGTTAATATTTTCTGCTTACCATAATCCTTCTGTCAGAGGCTGTTGTTGTCTACCATTATTGAATTTCTGGTGAGAGACATTTTAAAAAATTTCATTTGCTAATATGCATAAACTTGAAAATAGCTATTGTTTAACTGATGAAGTGAGCCGACCCGAGGCAATGGAGGTTATGTCTGGATGCTAAAGTTCCTGATATGTGTGAGTTATCTGGCATGAAGAATCATTTTCTCAAAATAGCTTATGACTGCTGATAAAACATGAATGCTACTGTGAACATACCCTAATGCTGTTTATTCTTTTTAGCTGATATTCTGGCTATTAACATAATGAGGAAAAGAAACATAAAATACACAATAACTTATAACTTTATAATAAATTTTTCTACTTTGTAGAACTGCATTTTTATACCATCTCTAGTTTCTTTAAATTCTTTTAATAGAAATTTTATTTCTTTACATTAGTGGCAGAACCCAGCATGCATTCACATTATGCTAAAGAATGCCTAACAAAGCCTAGTATCTGTAAAGGGGATTTGCCAAATTTGTTCCTCATTTTTCCCCAGACAGCACTTTCCTTAAGTTCTGCATCAATTTGTTTGTGGTAATGTATCTAATATGGAAGTTTTATGGTACATGCACCAGAAATGTTTTTTTCTCTCATTCACAGTTTTTAAAATTTATGTTATTAAACAGACTGATGATCCCACTAAAACAGTGAATTCATTTTCTTTGTTTAAGTTTCTTGAAATGCTTCAAGTCAGCATTTTTGAGACTGGAAACATTTACAACTCATGAAGTACAATTTGATAAAAGACATGCTGATGTGCTAAAAGCTAATGCAGCTTCCTATGGTGCCAAATTCATACCATGGGAGTATTTTATGCACGAGAATCTGACCCAACAATTCCATATATAAGATCAACAGAGTAAGCTGTGTTGGAATTTGAGGAAGAGAAGGAAAAAAAAAAAACACCTAAGTTGGGAAAGCCATGCTTCCTGATCCTTACGTGTTTAAATTAAGAACTAGTGCAAAAGTGCACTGTAGGTGAAAAAATGGCAGAGAGACAGTATTTCATCATTAAAATAGCAGTTAAATAAAGACTAAGCTCACAGTGGCAACAATAGCCCGGGAGACTTTGGGCAGGCAAGAGACTCCAGATGTTCCTCCGTCACTTCGGCTAGGCCTGTGAGCAAAGGTGAGGGAGGTCAAGTGGAGAGGCCACAGACTGTGGTGATGACAGCATTGTCATCAGTTATTCTTGGAGAGGCTGAGACTAGAGCTGCTGCTGTTAGCTCAATAATGAATGAGTCCCTGTAGATATGTAAAACTCCACTGCGTTTGAACTTTATATTCAACTGACCCTACTCTCTTTTATCTTCCAGAATTCAATATAATGCTGCAAATATTAACATGGTTTTCAAACAAAATTTAGAAGAAAAATTATTTGATCTTCATATGTCCATATAATATGGAAATTCAAGTAATATTAAATTATATTTGCATAATAACTTAAGAATAGAACAATAATAAGTGTCCTGAGTAGGCTTTTTACCAACAAAGCAAAATTTCCAATACTTTTATCAGTATAGCAAAGTGCTGATGACACAGAAATGTGTGCATTTTGGCCTTTTTCCTTATCGTCATTATTTTTTAGTACTGGCCAGAAGCAGTCACAGAAAATAGAACAGAAAATAAAATGTTGTTATACTTTTCCTAGTCAAATCACCCTCAAGAATAATCATAAACTAGATTGACAATGAAGTGGCTATTTAACATAACTCAATTTTTATTCTGGATTTCCAAATGCATGAATAATTTGTTCAAATTTTATGGCAACTCAAATTCCCCAGAAATATTTCATATCCAAAATTCTTTGTATTTTGGGGATTCCACTCCCAACTTGTACATTAACCATGGTTTCCATAATTGTATACTTTATAAGTGTTGCTTCCCCATTGATGAGCACTCAAAACATGCCCTGACCTAGGAGACTGTTTGACCTGATGGTGTTGTTGTCTTGTCTCTGCCTACACTTAAGAAAACCAGAGAATGAAGTAAACTCAAGTAGTCTGTGTGTGTGTGTGTGTGTGTGTGTGTGTGTGTGTGTGTGAAAGAGACAGAATTTGTAAAGACTTTTAGATATATCCTCTACAAAGAACACTACCACAATCAATGTAACCTTGAGGAGACAACTGGAGCCATGGCAACTTAAAAGTGTAGTCGAGGTGAGATTAGATACGAGCAGAAAATCAAAGTTTCCTCATATATTAAACAAAAAGCAAAATGGGTAGATATGCAGATGACAGAAACCATGGACAGAGAACTCCATGTTCAGATGGGGTGGAACACACTCACAAGAAGTGAACAGAGAGACAGAGGATGAGAGAGAAAGAATAGGAAAACACTAGAGAAATTGAGACATAGGAGAGGATGAGAGAGAAAGAATAGGAAAACACTAGAGAAATTGAGACATAGGAGACAAGCAAAAAATTGAGATGACAGTTTTAAAACAGAATCTGAACGCAGGAAAACAAAAGGAAACAAAATGAGAAGATAAAAAATAGAAATAGTGAATATTTCTATTTATCTTAGCAACTGTGGAACCTTCAATCTTACTACTTATGATGTACTTTGTACTCTTCCTTTTAAATTCTTAAACCTACATAGTAACATCCTGGGTATCCTTCAAACCTGCAGACTTCTGAGGAGCCTCTTCCTCTTGTTATCAAATTACAGTGCCTCAACCAGTAGAGTAAAACAGCAAAATCTTCCACATTATATGATGGAATACCATGTGAAAATTTCAATTAGATGAAGAATTTCATTTATATTTTTTCACATTCTTTTGTTCCATTTCGCCTGAATTATTGACTTCATCTAGAACTTAAGACTTCACCTTCTTTCCGATCACATGTTGTAATCATGAAATGTTTCTTTTAGCAAACGAAATATAGCAGAAGCTAGTTCAGCATCTGTTGTTGAAATAACTAGAAATTACAGCATTAACCAACGTAGGGCAGGGCAGCAAAGGGAGAAGGAAAGAAAGTGGAGTAAAGGAAGAAGGGAGGGAAGGAGGAGACCAGTGTGGGTTATTAGAGTCTCTGTCCCCCCAAAAAGACAGACCAGTGGCCATTTTCCTTAGAAAATGTCAAGGATTTGGATTTTTTCTTACCAACCACATCCATAAAATTTTAGCAATGATTCTGAGTCCTTTCTTTTTACCCTAAACCACAGAATTCTTCTCTCTTATTTGTGTGCTTTGAGGTCTCCTGAGTCAAACCCAGGCAACTCCATTTTTTTCCATTTTATTTTTCAAAACAAGAAATTCGAATAACATACATCTATTCCAACTAAAACTCATCATTTCTGATGTGCCTAAGAGTTCAATTTATCCAGTGCCCATCCTTAATCCCTTTAGACTTTTAATCTGTTTGCATTTAGACAATATCAAAATTCCTAAGGGAAGAATGTAAACAAATCTCTCAAAACATTTACAAAATTAATTTTGAAAACTATCACTATTTAACTATCAAGATGAGTAGCAACATAACATACTTTCCATTACAGATTTTCAGAAAACAAATTGGCCTTTTAAAATTATATGTCCATAAATTAATGCATAGTTGAAGAAACAATGATTTCTATGTAGGTATTATACATGAACACTTTTGAAAAGGACTATTCATAAAAATCTGTTTGGAGTATTTCTGCTAATTTCTTCTCACCTTAATTATGTTTGCATATCACTTACTGCAATTTGGACTGCAGTATTTTTTCTTTTGGTTATATTCAAAATAACTTTTAAAACTGGAAAAATATATGACACTGAACTATCACAGTATCATAATATGAATATGCTAGAAATTCTAGGAAAATTAGGCTCCTTACTGCCAAGACATTTCAGAATATACTATTTTAAAATTGCTTACTTTATGTAAGATGAAAGTCTGAATCTTCAGAGTTATTCCAGGTATTTAAACTTTTAAGAAGACAATTTATAAACAAAATTTCTATCATTCTGAAGTCTATCAGTAATTTATTTTGAAACTTTGACTATACATATTTTATTAACAAGCTATCTTTTGCATCAAAGGCATCTGTAACTTAGCTTTGGCAATGAGTGACACGAAGTTACTGGTCATGGAGTTAAAGATCCTTTGAATTAATATATGTGATACTAAGAACCTTGTTCATGGTGGTTTGAGTCAGAGAAAAGATTCTTATTTTTTTTTCTCAGTAAGTGGCAGCTAGAAACATCTGACACATAAATTGCAGGTGAGAATTTTGAACATGGCTGAATATGCTGTTAAAAATTTTTATGTGTCCACTGAAAGTCAGGTTTCAAAATTCAGCTGTCAACAGTAATGCCATGTTTCCATTTTCATACCAGACTTTTTTCTTTCTACTTTCAAGAGTATATAAATTCTATAGTTTTAGTTTAGGGCTTTTTTTTTTTTTTGACTTATTGTTCTTCAGGGAAAAAAATTAACATTAAAATTGTACGAAATGAATCTTTTAAACACACAGATTTCAAATTATAACCTATATTTTAAATCTTTGCTTTTAAAACAAAACGTTATATAAAATATACTTATGAAACTATTATCCATTAAAATTGTTATTATATTTTGCTGATAGCTGGGTTAATCTTGGCTATCCAACTTGTTTGGTTACTAATATGTTTGTGTTCTTATCTTTCCTTAACTATTTCTCAAATTTGGATTAACTCATTCTCTTCATCTTTGAATGTTCTAAAAAGCTTAATTTTTAATCTTTTTACCCCACAACCCATTGGCCATATGACCCTATGGACATTTCCAAAAATCATTCGTATCACAAATTTTGAAATTATAATTTATTCCAATTGCACAAAAATAAAGTGTTTATAAGTAGAAAGATAAAATTTTAAGGTATTGAAAGACCATAAATAGTAGACATTGTAAAATATCACTAATAACATTAACCATGAAATTTTGCATTTGAAAATATGATCATTAAGTAGGTAAAAAATGAAACCATCGATGGGTTAAATGAGTATCATAATGGAATTTATTCAGCAACAGAACATACATGGCTTCATCTAAGTGGACTAGTAATTCTCCTGGCTTTTGGAATTGTCAGAATCAACAGTTAGGGATGATTTATCCATATCATGAATTCTTTCTTAAATATCAATGACTCATAACTACCTTTTAAGAATATAAGTCACTTCACATTATCATGTACAGATTTAAACTAGTATCATTTCATGCATGTTTCATTTAATTATTAGACTGTAACTCCTGAAACTATCATTAACCAAATTAAATTCTGACATTTATTTCCCCTGCACATTTTAATGTGTGTCCAGGGAGTCATTATTTTCACTAAGGGTATCTTTATTGATTGTAACATTTATACAAGCCTGCATTATTTTTCACCTGTGAGTCTGCTTATATATACTGAAAAAAATTCTGCAATAAAAGGTCAGTTACTATAACTCCCATATATTTTGACTTTATATAAACAAATGTATTCCTTAACATTTTAAAGTATTTTTTTCAAGTAATATTTCCTTCAGTGATCTCATCTCTGCTTGAATTTTATGGAAGACTCTAAGATTTGTATGTTTTCCCCAAATTACAATTCACCAATTCAAGTTTCCATTTCCTAAGATTTTATTATACCATTAATGCTTCACATTTTATAAAGTTTTGTCTATTACTCAGTGAGCAATCTGTATGTTTGCTAATTTCTTGACAATTTCTTATACTAAACGCACTACTCATTTAAGTCTTTGTGGAATAACTTCAGCTATATTAAAGGCATTTCCTCCTTAATCCATATCAAATCCTACTTAATATGGAATCAGTATTTTCATAGCAACCTTCCCTCTGCTGTATCCCACTAAGAATTCTTATATTTTTACTTTCTCCTTGGAACTACCTTCCAGAAACTCAGTTTTCATATAATAATAGGTTGTTTTAGCGGTGATAAGTAAACAACAACAGAAAACTATCCTGGGATGTCAGTGGTGTCCCTAGGATAGATAGATAGATAGATAGATAGATAGATAGATATATCCACAGGAAAAGATACTAAAGCCTACTTTCCAAATATTCATTCTTATTGTGTAATCTCTTGGATGTAGAAGTAAATATAATTTTAAAAGCTTGCATTTTTGTTTGCTCTCCTGACAATAAAAACACATGCAAAAGCCATGTCACCTGACTGCTGATTTAGTAAATTATAATAAATGCTTTTTTTGGGGGGGGGTTACCAGGATCAACCTCATGATCCTCCTATTATCAGGAAGGCGATTATGTCACTGAGCTAAATCCCTGGCCCCATGATAAATGTCTTAATTTCATTTGTGTTTATGGTTCAGTTTATTTTAATTATTATGACTTACTAGTTACTAATTTGTCGATTTTTGTATTACAATGTCAAGTCTTTCCCTATGGTTTACCCAGTTTGAGTTTCTGAGAAGCCATGGTAATGCATTTCATAGAATATCAAAATGAAAAATGAAAACAAACTTACACTATTAGAGCTGTTTGTAGAGTAAGAGAAATTGAAAACCAATTTTTCACTAAATAATGTTGGAGAAATTTCTTTTTATACAACATAATAATACAAATTATGCTTAAAAGAATATGTATAAAAAATAAAAAATAAATGTTTAATAATCATTAATTTTACTGTTGCTTCTTAATTTAAAAAACTAAAGATTCTTTAGTAATGCATTATAAATAGCTTGAAATAAAATGTCTGTTAAAGATTTCAGACATAACTTTTATTTTTTTAAAGCTCTGCTGGTAATAGAAGGATCTCCTTGAAACTAACCAAATTTCAATAAAGTGAGGAAGTCAGTAAATGCTTAAATCAGAACAATGACTGTGATTTCACAGGCACACCAAACTGTTGCACTGTTTTGATTACCAAAGACTGTGAATCATCAATATCATTTTTTAATAATCTAAGCAGATCTAACTGGATAAAGAAATCTTCCTTCATAAATAAATGATAAGAACTGAAACAAATCAACCCAAAAGCTTTCTACTTCCCATGCAACAGTAAGGAAATGATGACCTTTTAGAATGCAAGAAACCCAATAAATCAAGTAGAATGTAAAAGAACAATGTTGGACTCCCTAATGAGACAAGTTTCCAGAACATTCCAGTACTGCTTAATTTATATTTTAAAAATGATCTTTCTCAAATGTCCAAAGCATTTTTCTTTTGTTATAAAACTGATGCCATATCCCACTTCTAACATTTAATTTTCTATCATAAAAAGGTCTCCAGATTTTCTGATACTTGTTCGACTGAAATAGTTTTCACATCTTCAACATGGCATATAGACCAGGGCTTTTCCACAAAATACAACAGAAGTTTTCAATGTTTGCACTCTCTTCTATTTTGTATTTATGCCAATTCAAGTGATCTCTTTTCTCTAGAGTTGTACAAGAGTATGCAAACGTTTAATACTTGTATGATTTACATTTCTATTTGAAGAGCAATCTAGGAGTCATTATAATTCTAATAATTCAAATTACAGTAATACTGTATAGTTTGTCTATAAAGTTCCTTGGTATCTGAAATATATAGGAACTCAATGAATACCAAACAAACAACGAAATACGGACAATGTGATTTTAGAATGGACAAGAGATTTAAGCAGATTTTTGTTCAAAGAGGTGTACAAAAAGGCAACAGATACATGAAAAAATATTCAATGCCAGTAATCACCAGGGAAATGAAAATCAAAATCAAAATAACAATAAAAAGTTACTTCACCACAGTAAGAATGGCTATTATACAGAAATTAGACAGAAACTATTGGAGAGAAAACTATTAGGTAGAAATTTCAGGGGAAGATACATAGTCTGTGGACATTTAGAATATTTAGCCACTATGGAAAAACAATATGGTGGTCCCTCAAAAAAATAGAATTACTGTATGATCCAAAAAATCTCACATTTAGGTATATAGGGTTAGAGTTAGGGTTATTAATGGAAATTAAATCATATATTGAGAAGACATTTACCCCCCCCATGTTCATTGCAACACTATTCACAACAGTCAAGAAATGGCAACAATGTAAGTATCAATTAAATAGTAAATGGGAAAAGAAAAGGTGGTGCACTGATACAAAGAAAGGTGTCTTTCTTCTTCCTACAAAAAGATATGAACAGAATTATCAGCAGTTGTATTTGTAACAGTTAAATGCTGGAATTAAACCGAATCTAATTATGGATAATGTACCACAAATCAATCAAGGTAGCATTATCTCCTACTTTATTTTTCATAGAATTTATCATTTTCTGAAACTACCTTTTTATTTTCTAATTTTCTGAATTACAATGGAAAATATTACTCTTTTAATATTTGTTCTTTTTAGGGTTTTGTCATATTCCTAAAACAGTAATTGGCACATAGTAGTCTTACGAACATTATTTTTTAAGTGCATCAGCAAATGCTTTATAATCATAATTTTTGATAATTATTGTGGTTCTTAGGCAATTGAACAGAACACTTTTTAAGCAGATAGACTTCTTGGAAAGGATATTTTCTTAAGCTACACCACATTTGCAAATGAGTTAAATGCATCTCAGGATAGATTCAGTATCTTAATAAAGCTTCATTATCAGTTCAATAAAAGATCGCTCTTCTATGCACTATCTTCATTATAAATCCCTTATTTTCTACTCACTATATTAATAACTGCCAAAAGCTGAGGTTTTCAAGATAATATTCTGTCAATTTCTGAATATATAATGAAGAAAATTTAACTATAGAAAATTACATCTCAATACAATTGACAAAAGCTTTATAGTTTAAGTACAGATTTTATGCATAATATATAAAATCAAAAAAATTAAAATATGATACATTTGTGTTAAACATATGCCTAATTTTATCTATGACATTTCATAATCTTGATCATTTCTCTTCAAATATTAATAAGATTGAGGTCAAAATACAGGGAAATTATTATGATATAGATTTAAATAGTATATTATTATTAAGATTACTTTCATTATTTTTATGGGTTACTACATCTTTTGAAACTATAGAGATCTAGAAAATTTTATTTTGCACTTAAAATTTATTGTTAAATTTTCTTTAGGGAACATTACCTGAATACACATAAGTTTTATGATAGAAATCAATATTGTATGGTTAAATCTTTTTTTTTTTTTTTTGTACTGGGAATCAAACTCAGGATCACATGCTTGCCAGGCAGGCGTTTATGCCACTATATCCTTCGGTCCTTAAAATCTTTTAAAATAAAAATAATTATTCCCTATCATTTTTTCATGGTAATATTATGTTCTTTCATTATCTCTATATCCACAAATTTTGTAAGAGGGCATGTTATGGATAATACCCATAGGGCCACTATTGATATTTTCTATTTTGCACAAATTTTATATAACATATTTCAGTGGTGCTGCTATATTCTCTGTAACAGACAGTATTTTACAAATTAAAATATAGAAGGATTAAAAGATACTTCAATTTTATGGTTTGTGTTGTAATTTTTATTTTCTTTACATATATCTTTTAGAAATTGAATTACTTCTATTTACATTATTCAAATTACTGTTTAGAATTTTAGTCCAATAAATCATGTGCATTTTCACTTTTTACAGATTTTTTACTATTTCCTACTGAATTAAATGTTCATTTTTAATTTGTGATTTTACATTTTTCAGCTTCATAGATATATAATGAACATGAAGGAATTGTACATGTTGAACAGATACAACTGGATAAATAGGTAGACAGATAGGTAGACAGTTACTGTAAAATGACCACCATAATCAATTTAAATAACCTACCACCTCATTTAGTTATCACTACTTGTTCTCTTCGCGTGTGCGTGTGTGTGCGCGCTGCAATGAGGTGATAGATATGTTACTTAAATAATGTTAGACTATTTACAACATCTTCTTAGTTTCATGTACAACTATGCAGCATTTTTAGGCATCATGCTGTACGCTTGATACACAAAACTCCCTCATTTGACATGACTGCAACTTTCTACCCTATGTTTAAGGTCTCCTTAATTTGGCAGCTGCCTGTCTTTGGCACCCATCTATCTGCATCTCCTTGTGTGACACTAGTCATGTTAGATATGATGTACAAATGTGATTATTTAATAGCTGTTTGTGTCTGACATTTCATTCAGCATAGCATACAAGGATAAACATGCAGGACATTTTTCTGAGTGATTTCCTTTTTCTACACTAAAATGTAGCTGCCTTATATACTTACCAGTGAAAAACTTTTATAATTTACTTGCTTTTATAAATTTTTACTAGAAGTTGTTTGAGAAAATCTCTCCACAACAGACTTTAAGAAATACATCTGTTTTTATAGATACATTATTAAGATACATTATTAAGATATATTATCAATTTAATGTCATGCCCTGTCAAAATCCAAGTCTTACATCATGTTTGCTTTTGAACCTGTAACACTCTATAGTCACTTAAAAATCCTCTCTGTGGTAAAATACTCCTGAAAAGTTAAAAAGTTATTTTCCTCTACCAAAATCTATTTTCTATCTTGTTATTCTTTTTTAAGTACAAAACGCTATTTTCACAATGCTGTATAAAATGAATTCCCTTATGTGTGCTTAAATTTAAGCTTTCAAAATACATTTTAGAACTCTGTGTGCAACTATATTTCTCAAAAGTGAATTAGAAAAACTTGAGGGACTTCTGAAAAACTTAGATTCTGAGTCACTTCCCTGGATCCACTCATTGGAACCTAGCAGTGTGTTGCAGGCATTAGTAATTTTGATACTCCTCAGGTGAGTTCAGTATTAACCTAGTCTTGAGAATCACTGACATAGAGCAGAGCTAATCAGAATTTAACATACACAGTTATCTCACAGGCCATGGGTGTCTTGTTAAACATGTGGATTTTAATGTGGCAGGTGTGGGATGAGGCGTGAGTTTTTGCATGATCTAACCAGTTCCCTGGTGCTGTGATTACTCGGCCCAGAACCATATTTTACGTACCAAGGGTTGAACAATAAATGGCTGCTGAAAAGGAAGACAGTGAGCTTGTGGATTTATTTAATCTGGAAATAAACAGCCAGGAAAACTGATAAAAGGAAGCAGGAACTAACATACCCTGGGAATATCTTTAAAGAAAACTGATCACTGTGAGTGTTTGTTCTTACAAACTTTTGTGAATGCTTAATGTAGTGGGGCGTTAATTATATTATTCTAATTATCCTTCATTATATTTTTAATGTGAGCACCAAGGCTCTTACAGAATCTGTTCTGTTCTATATACCTTTTGTTCACATATACCATGTCCATTTGTTATTTTGTAGAAGAGTAAAGATCAAACAAACAGTAGAGCAGCCTCTGTTTACATCTCCAGCGAGGTACCTGCTTGTTCCTACTTACTGTGTCCTCTGTACAGCTTTACTCTGGTGTCACAGTAGAGCCATCTCCAGCTGGTAGGTACTGCTTATACAACTCCCAGGGAATGAAGCAGGTGAGAAGACTGAATAGTGAACAGAGCAATGAGCTGGCTAAAGAAAGAAAAGATGCTTGGCTCAGGTCCAGAAGTCATTTCAGTGGAGGCACTTATTCCATCAACATGCTTTGGTAGAAATGGCTGCCACCTGCCCCTATTCTCAGGAGCTGATTTCCTGCTGCCTATGCAACTTATAGTTCACCAGGCTGTTAACGTCTGCCGCACGAAGAATCTGGAGACGTGCCCCTGCTACCCAGATGGCGGCTCCTGGCCATCAGGTACAGTGTATTTAGATTGGCAGAGTTCCCCGCTTTACACTCGGAGCTCCATATACCTTTGCTACTGTTCAGTGGCAGCTGTCTCAGACATAATGAGATCAGCACATTCCACAAAACCCTTTAAAGGTTGGTGTACACAACTGCCTGGTTAGGTTTAGTTTCAAATAGAATAACCCATAAAAATTTAAGAATAAGTGTAACTCTTTCCTATGATAACACATAGAATTTGTAAAATGTGAGTAAACAAAATGCCAAGATTCTAATAAATAGCTCCAAAAATTATTTGCATATGATATAACACACACACACACACACACACACACACACACGTTTACCTACATCTATACTTGTAGATATTGGCATATAAAGAAAATTGTATTTGTGAATTTATGTTTACATAGCCTCCAATGTAGAACATACATACTATGGTATGGTATGGTATGGTATGTTTGGAAATGGTAATAGTTTTTAATAAACATTTTACTAGTTCATGTTTGTAGTGCATAAGATCACATTCATTGTAGGGAAGTGGCCCATGAAGGGGCTGTAAACTAATAAGAAACAACCCTGATCATTGTAGCAGAATTCACTGATGTGTAAGATTTTCTATTACCAGACACCTGTGTGGAGCATGCACTTTACTACTGTTTGAACATGAATCCACAGCAAAGCAGAGAGCACAATTACTGAGCACTCAAGAATCTAGCAAAAATTAATGACACAAATATATATATATATATATATATATATATATATATATATTCCATTGTTATACACTAGTATAACAATGGAAAACCAAGCTTTCAACATTGCTGCAATTTATTCATTTCTACAGCAGAAGCAGCTAAGTTAGGTCAAGCTTACATTCTATAAAGTGATTTTTAATGGCAATAAAACATATGGGCTCAGTAGCACAGTACCTGCCTGGCAAATGAGGTTGTGAGATCAACTTTCAGCACCAAAACATAAATTAATTAATTATATATATATATTTACATCATGGCTATTTTTATTCTTTCACAGTTTGTAGATAGCTAAGGAAAACTAATTATTAAATATAACATATTTATGTGAATTGATAAGAGTTTTCAAAAGATAGGAAACAATAAGGAAGGAAAACAGAAGCACAACAAAATATAAAATGAAAGTGTATAACTGGAGAAAATGGAAGTAAAATCTCCAACAGTTTTCTAAATTTATTTCCAAAAGGCTTCATGAGGTTAAGAAATATATTTGTGTACCTTAATATTTCCACTTAAATATATATTTTAAGAAATTTTGAGATATTGTACTCTGATTAGTAGTTTTCTTTTCAGTGGTTACAAGAAAATTCATAGAAAATTCCTAAGTTCACATGAGACATATTAGAAGCTAGGAAAATTTATAAGCTTAATGTTTACTGTTAAGTAAAATTTTGGCATTTGTAGATAATAACAAAAGTTCAGTAACGTTCATAAATCCACTACCTCCTTCAACATCGTATTTGACTTTCTACAAGTGGTAAGAACCATAAAAAATTTATGTTTAATGGAAACAAGCAGATTTTACCAAATATTATACAATGTTTATAGGTTTACAAATTGAAAAACATGTATTATCATATAATGAACTGATGGAATATCAGTATAAAAATAATTATGAAAGCAAAACCGTATTATACAATTTGTGTGGCACCAGAGATTAAAAACACCTGCATTTTTAACCAGTTTTTAAATTTAGACTCTGATGTGACTTTTTACTAAAATTAATCTTATAGCAGATGGTTTAGTGAAAATTAAGAGAATCCTATTAATTCTCATAGCAAATATTTAAACTTTAAAACAACACAATTATTTGAAGAAGATTGCTGAAGCATTTTGATATTAATTTGTGTTAATATATCAACTATTTTCATTTGCATGTTCTACAGGTACATGTAATTTTCTCTGATCAAAACTAATTCCTCAGCAAATAGTTACATGTTGAAAGCCCACCTTGAGTTGCTAAGAGAGCCCTATATTTTACCAGAATTTGAAAACTGTGCTCCAGCAAATATCATTTTACTTGCAAGAATAATATTGTGAGTTGGAGAAAGCAATCAAAATCATGATGGTGTAGTTTCCAAACAAAACTGACAAGTTATAAACAAACTAAAGATATGTAAAATAAATGGCAAGTTAAATTACTGAACAGGAAGCCTCAACAACAGTTTTACTTAAATATTTTATTCTCTACCAACCCTCATGAAAGGTAATTGTATTTTAGTCAGTTGGATGGGTTGCTTTCTTTAAAACATTATTTCCACTCCAGTTTTTTAAAACACTTACAATTCTGTAAAATGTCCGCCTAGTTTGTCTTCATGCCAACACAAGTATGGTCATACATAAATTTGAATCTTAAAAACATTTTTGTTTTCTAAAATATGAATACTTATTTTGCCTTAAAATATTCCTTTTATAATCTTTTTACATATCATTCAATACTAACATAACGTACATATGGTCATTATGTAATGGGTACCTACAATGATGATCAGCAAATCTTGCTGCTGGTCAGCTTTCCAGTAGCTGGGCCAACATACCAAACACCTGAAACTGAAAGTAGGTGTTTAATTTGCTTCACACTTTTAGGACACACAGTACATGGCTGGCTGGTGCCAAAGTAGATAAATCACAGGGGAAGACCACTGTGGAGGAAATCTGGTCACTTTGTGGAGGCCAGGAAGGAAAACAGTGCTGCTGAAACCCCCAAAGTCATGCCCACTTCTAACTGGATCCTTCATCTTAACAGCATATTCAGCCATAGATATCACCAGATTAGTCCACTCATGAGTATGACACCTCATGATTCAACCAGCCAAGTAGGACTCTCTCAAACGAGTCAAGATCACAATTAAGTTTAACTGTTACCCTTGCCAAGGTATTTCAGACTCTGCCTCCTTCTCTTTATTTTTTCACTAATACTTTTTACTCCTTCTAGAACTACATTTCTTTGTTAGAATTATGTTGAAGTATGTTTAAAAGTTAAGACATGGAGGAAAGACGTTTTATGTGGAGAGATTCATCATTAACTGTATCTAATTCTAGAAAGACTTCATAATCAACTGTAAGTATTCTTGGTTTTGTTTCATCTCCTTGTTGGTGCTTCAAACTATACTACAGGGCCTATAAAAGCTAATTTTATGATGTTTAAATGTAAATACATTTTATACATGATGTCAATGAACACTCAAATAAAAACTAATGGTCAAGAGAAACATATTCACTAAAAATGTCTCTATTTGCCCAAATTTATATAATAGTTTTATCATTCTAACACTTTATAAAACTTTGTCATAAGTTAAAACAAATGAAAACAAAATGTAATAAAATTTATTCTTAAGGAAGCTAACTTTTGTCTTTTTATAACATTAATTTATCAAAATCATCTCTAAAAACCTACCCAGAATTCTTAAAGAATATATTAAGCATAATGTATTTTATAGCTCAATGCCAAGAAAACTTGCCGTAAGTATTCTACCAGATGAAGAAAGCAAATACAGTACAAAATTAGCTAACAAGAAACTCTGATTTATATATCAGTCTTTAAATTATCAGATTATTATACCAGAAAAAAACACAAAATTATAATTTTGAGGATCACGGATATATGAAAGTTATTAACCTCTAAATTGAGCTAAATCCTTATGAGTGATTAAACACAGATATATGCTTAAATGCGCAAAGAAAGGAGCTGTTTTCATTTAGATTTCACAAGAATGGTAATCATGACAAATATGAAGTCTAAATTCATGCCCAAATAGTTTTAGAATTTTAATCCATGTCAAAGTTGGGAAAATACACTTGCAATACATAATTTCTACTTAAATATTTTATTATACAATGAGTTCCTTTTGTTTACCTGTTTGCAAACACTGCAGTACATTTATGCTGCCCAGTCCTACATGGTAAATTCAACAAGGATTGTCTGGGGAAAGTCACCTTGCTGGGATGAAGTCATATGTCCTACTTGCTATGATGTCCTTAAGCACTAGTTGTGTCATATCCAGATACTTCTAAGGCTGGAAAACACTCTGTGTTTTCGTTTCCTACACTTGTTAGATTTTTAACAACTTTAAAATGCTGCAGGACATGATACCATTACATAGTCTTTCCAGGTCTGCTGGTGGTGGGAGTGATGATTAACAGCACTGGGTTTGCTGCACCATACATTTACTGGTATCTCTGGGTCAGTGACATGAGAGAATCACAAGGAAAAAGCATCTTGCAGTGCTCTTAAAAACTGTTATGCTGAGCAATTCTTCTTCTCAATACACAAAACAGAAGGATGAGCTTGTGGACTTCCCAAAAGGATTTTTCATATTTACTGTTATTTTCAACAGCATTTTAAGAATAAAAATAAATACTGAAGGTTCTGGAAATTATTTGTATAAAAAATAAGCAAAAAATTTACAAAGAAATACTAAACATAAAACTTTCAGTAGCACTGAAATTTAACTTTTACCCATCAGTTTTGTCAGGATGAGTTTCTTCTTTCTGTTTGTTTTTAGTGAAATTTCTTTATAAAGCAGCAATTAAACTGACACCTCATGATCTGGTCTCAGATGTTCGATACATGTCCAAATCTATGTTTATGAGGTAATTTACATGGGTGTAAATTTTCTATTCATTTTCTATATAACTATATACTCAGGATACCACTTAAACTCTTTTAATGTTTTTGTATTATTTCTTCATCCTAATTCATCTCTGCCAAGTGGCCTGCTGTCATCACTTAACAAAAATCACTGGGTGCTATAAAAATTGGGTTTCATGACCTGTAATCACTTTACCATGACCATAGTGTATATTTGCCTAAATGATGTCTACACAAAAAAGCTCAATTAGTAAACAAACTAAAAGATAAGCTCTAAAGAGAAAACGACAATAATATTTGAATATTGTAGGAGCTGTCCATTTACTGAATGATCTAAAAAGATCAGACAAAACAAAATTATGAGTTACAAAAAATATTATTTATGCTTATTCAGTTGGAAGATTTCGAATCTCACTATCCATCTCCTAGCAACAACTGTCTCTGTGCTATCCCTTCATTTCTTTGTATATAAAGATAATTTGTATGTATCACATTCATCTATTCACCTATCTGTTCATCCATCTGCCCATTTCTCCATTCATTCTTCCAACTATCTGCACATTTTACTTCTTTGCAGTTATTTGGTTCTGCAGTGTTTGACTATCTGCACCTCCCTCTTACAACCCTGATGCTAGCTATTGGATATCTCCTGCCCTAGTCTTCATCCAGAATTTAATTTATAGGAGCTAATTAATGACAAACCACAAATAAATATGTAAGTCTAGTTGCAAACATCACACATAAAAAAGAATTTCCCCAATAGGCTCAAGTTCAGGCAGGAGGGAAATAGTGAAAGCAGGAGTGCCAAAGGGGGTGGAGTGCGGGAAGGTGAGTGACCTCGGTTTTCATGATGGTCCAAGTGGGGCATGGGTGCAGCAACAGTCTTGTGGCCCGGATCTCACACTGTGTAACATTTTGAAGAGTGCCAACGGAAAACAGAAGAAGGGACTGTTTCTTTAATATTACTAGATATTTTGTTATTTGCCCTCTTATCATCCTAGAATTGATATCTTTAAGGAAAAGTACCTGCTGTCGTTTCTACAGCCTTCTGTTACATGCAGAATTCAGGGAAGACAAACCACATGAAAGAAGAAGGGACATTATTAGAGAAGAGGATGATGGTGGAAAGGGGAGGGTAATAAGAGGATAAATGGGATAAAATATGTTCTGTGCTTTTATGAAAATGTTACAATGAAGCCGCATATTCTGTATCATTAATACAGCAATGAAAAATAACCTTTCCTATCTTAATTTTTTTTTTTTTTTTTTTTTTTTTTTTTTTTTTTTTTTTTTTTTGTACCTGGGATCGAACTTAGGACCTCACGCTTGCCAGGCAGGCGCTTAAGCCACTGAGCTAAATCCCCAGCCCCTATCTTAATTTTTTAAAAACTAGCTAAATATAGGTTATTTCAGTTTGAACACACAATCTTTGAAGAGAAATTTGTTCCCGTACTGCTAATAACTGAAACATCAAAATGTTGGCGCATGAAGAATTTGAGGTAATCAACATCCCCAAATCAAATGAACTTCAAAAATATGGATGAACCCCACCTACAGAGTAACATTCTGCCGAGCCCTGACATTGCTCAGAAGGATAAGCTGGACAGCAAGATCTTTCACAAGGAAACTTGATCAAACCATTCCTGTAGAAAGTTTGTGAAAGATTTCATTCGTGGTTTTCATAAACTAGAGGGCAGCTGTCTTGAAGCGGCTAAGAAATGATAGTACCTGAAAAAAGTATTCCAAAGTATGAAAACTTAAGAGTGCAACTAAGGACTAAAGAAAACCCGATACCCGATAGCAGTCTTGGCACTAGGCAGAGAAAGTTTAGCTTTAGTTCCCAAATATGAAATCATAAAAGAAAAAGGAAATCATGTAATTTCAAAAGCACTATAATATTAGTACCTAGTTATTGATAAAAAAGATTTATCACTCAAAATATTTGGATCCAACGGTGAGATAAATAAAACTAAACCACAAACAAATTATACCTTTAAAATACTTACTGTTTTAACGGGCCAGGCATAGGCTCAGCTTCAGGATAGTAATACAAGAGAAAAAATGCATATCCTTTTCTGATGTGAATATTATTTGCATTATTCTGTATTCTTATTTTATAAAAATGTCTAGCTCCAAATTTTAAGACACTCAAAGTAAGGCAAGAAAATATACTTTATAGTTAACAGAAGAGTTAACAGGATATTGAAGATAAACACTCTTAGAAATTATTAGATAAGAATTTTATCATAATAAAACATAAAAAAGGGTTTGTTGAGGAAACAGGCAAGACTGATGCAAAAGTAAAGATGAAAGATATGCTTTAATGCATAAATATTTTAAATATTCAGCATTATATTAAAACCCTTATAAATTAGTATGAAAAAATAATTGGGACAAATATTGTGTAAACATCTTTAAAAGGAGCTATCAAAATGAATAATCTTCAGTACATGATGTCAGGTAAATTTATACTAAAAGTAAAATAAAATGTAAGTATCACAAGAAAGATAATATTGAGATTTTACCAAAATTTGATGCAAACATGGAGTTGTTCCTTTCATAAAGCATCAGTGAGAAATAAACTTTGTATCCATTTTTGACACGTGCTTAACATCATAAACTTATATAAGCAGGAAAATCTCTTTATTGACTCATTAATTATATTCCTAGTTACCCATAGCAAAGCAAAGCAAAACAAAAAAACAAAAAAAAAATACCCGCCTAAAATCCCAAAAACAAACACGCAAAAAACTGCTTCCATCTACAGAAGAATGTTCAATAAGAGGGTTTTGTGAGGTTAAAAAATGTGTATTTTTGTACAATGCAATATTAGCAAATAAATATAAAACTTATAGAATAGAAGGAATTTAAAAACAAATGGTTACTTAATATGCTGCACTGTATGCAAAACCCATGAAGAGACCAATAAAATTCAGTTATTGAAAACAAAGATGTCCGTCAGAGTGGTTATTTATAATTGGTTGAGAAAGAGCCCATGGGGCCTTTCTGTAGACAAGAAAATACTGTGTACTTGGATAGTCACGATGACTATCTTGGTGTATCTGATAGCTGAAAATACTGAACACTTAAAATGTGCACTCCCTGTTAAGACATAGGTTAATGCTCTATAAATTAAAACTGTACTGTTTGTTTTGTTATTGCACCATTTTCAATCTATCTTATTTACTGTAACTCTGTAATGTTGCTCAATATCATATAAAATTCTCAAAGGAAAATGAGTCCTCTTTCACTGATTATCTATCTGCCTTCCCCAGCTACACAACAGCTATTTGTAAACATTACCATACATTTCTCAAAACTCTTGCCCTGGCCACATTCTCCATTTTACTCAGCAAAATGCCTTGAGTCCTACTTAATGGGAATATAATGGCTTCCAGCCCTTCCACCTACAAACTCACAGGCTTCATCAATCATCCTTACAGCCTGCCTTCCCTTTAAGTAGAGGAGATGTTAGTGCTGTGGAATAGCAATACCTGTGACTGTCATGTGATCACAACCCCTTCCATTTTTTTCAGACTTTAAACCATCAATTTCTCTTTTCTAAATATTATCTTCTACTGAAAAAGCTCTACCTAAATTTTGGTGCCAAAATTAGTATTTTTTCTATTTCAAACCTAATATATTTTAAGAGTAAAATATATGTTAAAATACGTGGACGCTTATCTCTCTGTTGTGCATTAATATATCTTACAACATTCATATTGTACACTAAATAATTTTGTACCTACAAGTTTGATCAATATAGATCACAAACATACCAAATATTCTAATACGTAGTACTTGTAAAGAGAATTACATCATATGGATGTACTTACATCTTTTTGTTCCGTAACATTTTAAAGTAATACAAGCACTTTTGTTTTTAATGAAAACAAAAGTTAATTAAAATTGACTTTTCACCACATACTAAATATCTTGTGAATATGTATGATACATATTTGTGTATTTTTCTTTTCACACATGTAGAGGACTATAGATAGGCTTTATTCTCAAAATGGCTATTTTCAGTAAGTTACATCTGTTGATTAATCTGCATATTAACATTTACAAAAAGATGAGTCTCATAAAGGCTGTGTAATATTTCCAAACTGTATCATTCTTTATTAATTACTATCTTGCTTTTAATTTCCTGTCTTTAACATGTTCATTTCTCTCACTTATTCCTCTCTGTCCTTGAGCTAATGTTTCAGAAAATTCCACTGTTTAACTTCATTCTTTCAATGATGTAGTATCTTTGAAAGCATCAACCACTGATTATAAATAGTACAAGTTTCTCAAATCAGTGCATATCTGATTAGAAGTTGGTTTATTACATAGGCATTTAAAATCAGCACTTATTAAAAGGAGTCCATGAGTTTTCTTAAAACCAGAATACAGTAAAACCTTGGTTTGTGAGGATAATTTGTTCAATAAACATGTTTGTAACACAATGCACTCGTATATCAAAGTAAATTTTCCCGTAAGACAATGGAAACTGATAATTCGTTCCACAACCAAAAAATATTCATGTAACATGATTATAAGAAAATAATAGAGAAAATACAAAACATAAAGAAAAGTAAACAAATTAATCTCTACTTACTTTCCAAAACGTTTGTGGCTGGTATAAGGGAGACAAGAGAGAGGGGAGTTACTGTGTGTGATGACTTTCACAATCACTAATGGAATCACTGCTATCTATTGGCTCAATGTAATTTGTTTCCTTTAATGCAACTTTATCAAAGAACCTATGCAATGACACTTGCTTTTACCTCCTTTTAAGGATTTTGGAGAAATGTGATATTACATCGTACTCAAAGTCATCATTCACACAGCTACAGCCTTATTTGGGTAGTGCTTTTCTACAAAATTTTGCACTGGTTCCCTGATTTTATGCATCTCCTTAAGCCAACTATGCATGGAACAACCTAATGGGAAAAGGCTAGTTTTAGGAAATACAGAGTAGTTTCCTGCCATCATCATGTTTTTTGTTTACAAATCCAATGTGAACTCTCTCTCTCACCCTGTCTCCCTCCCTCCCTTTCTCTCTCACTCTCTCTCCCTCCCCAATCTTAGGTTTTTAAAATTAGAGAAAAGTATAAACCAAATAATTGGCAAAAAGGATTTGACAGAATATAGTTCCCAAGTAGGACTTATATACCTTGTCTCCTGGTTTTTGAAGTTTTAAAACTATATAGTTCACATTCTTGCTTGTAAGACCACTTCTAGTACTTCCATTTTACCAAAACTTAAGTAGTATGTCTCTCATGTGTTATAATACAGGATAAGATAAAACATCTTCAGTGACAGTCAGATTCTTTGTCTCTGAGAATTCTTATTCTCATAGCAATGTCTGTTATAGCAGGGTTGCTGGCATTCGGAAATCGTGAACAGGGGGAAAATAAGCAAATAGTAAAAGAGTGAAAATCAAGAAAGGTGAAGGATGACTGAGCAAACAGTAATGTTAAAGAATGAGTAACACTGCAGAAGCAAAAGTAGTAATGGCACAAATTATAACATACAAATCAGTGTTTGAAGTGTCTTTTTATAAGAAAAAATAATGTATCAAATTTTAAATAAGAAAGGAATAGAGCAATGGGAAAAATAAATCTGGAACTTACATCCATACTATATATCCTTTAGAGTTATTGAAATCAAACTTAGTATTCAAATTATTATGATGTATAAAACTGTTAAGTAATTCATTGCTAACGTCAGAATAGTTCTTTATCTCAGGACTCCCAAAACTACAAATTCCTTCTAGCTTGTGTTTTGGCCATAACACAGGGTCTCACTGCTTTAAGCAACTTATTGGAAGAATCAGCAAAAGTGGATGGCCAAAGTTTTAAAAAGCTGAGAATAATAAATAGTAATACTATTCCACCTCACAACTGTGTCTCAGGAACTTATTGCATAGCCATATATAATGACTACAAGGAAGAATAAAAATATAGTCCACACATGTCTGTCGCTAGAGAAGAAAACAGGAGACTATAAAGAATAGGTGACAGTTTCTGAAACATGCACAGTGTACTTTTCCCAAGTGTTTAGGATATGTCCAACTGTAAAAACAAATTCAATCAAACTGTAGTCATACTTTGCTCTTAGCTTTACGAATAAGCTACATATGCGTACTATTTGTCCTAATTATTTTCCTTAATTTTGACATTTTGTTTTTTTTCTTTTAATTCTAGTTATTTAGAATTTGGTGTTCTGACAAACTTAGCTGACACATATTTTCTTGAAACTCTTAAGGACAATATAACATCTCCATTAAACAATATTGCAAAAGATTGAAAATCACCTGAAAGTGCTTCAGAGGTACTCAAAGTTTTACGTTCCCACAATATAATTAACGCTATCATTGAAAATCATTCACATTTATTTAATACATTTTCTAAGAACTTCAGGTAGCCATATTTTTATTAGTGTAATATATTCAAATGGGCAATTAAAAACATTTATTTTAATCAACTTGCTTTATAAATTAAGTTTTCACTACTTCTTTATGAACTATGCTTTGTTACATCCAATTCACCGGCTTCCATTTCATTTTCCTGAGACTACCATCCTGGTTATCAAACACTGAAGTTCAATTTCCTATTCATGTTCTCCAGGTTCAATCCCCTGTCCTTTCCAGCTCTCCTATCTGTCACTATGCTTCTGTACTGTTCTCCCTGTCTGTGATATTTTCACCTGTACATATATGCAGTAGGGTATCCAGCGAGGGCCTGTACTTTCTATGCTTGCTCCTCACACGGCAGTTTAGCACATCTTCTTGTGAACACGTCTAGAACTGGGGGTTTTGCTTAAGCCTACAGATTCTATTCTTAAAACTTTTAAATAAACATGCAGCAGTAGGATTTAGAAATCACTTTTGTGTCTATAAAATGAAAACTAATCATTTATTTAAAACATTCATAGGTTTTTAATTTCATCTTAAGGATATTTCAAGAAAACAAAATTAAACTTCTAATTGGAAATTTATGAACAATAATGATAATTTCATTCTAAACCTTCAGATATGTTAACAGTTTCAGAAATTAATTAGCTACATCTGCATACTAATATTTAAGATTACAACATCACATATGAGAGAAGAGAGATGATATTCATAGAAACCATGAGAAAAAGGGCATGAAATGAGTGACTCCTCATACCAGCCACATCACATACAAATCTACTTTTATACGAAGACCAAACATACTTTATTTTCCAGAATTCATTTATGTGGCTATTTGCACACTTCCCCTCTGTTATGGTTCAAATCAAGAATGACCCCATGATCCATGCATTAGGACAGGGAGGTTTCAAAAAGTGATTGGATCATGGGGGTGCTATTGCTAAGTTGCTTGTACTCTTACCAGAACATGTAAAACTTCCGCCCTTAGTTTATCTAGTCTATGCACTCAAATTCTGATAAGAGCAATAAATTATTTCCAGTATTCTCATTTTACATCAACTCAGTCTTTAACATTCTTTCCAGCTTTTAGCATTAAATTACTATCATTTCGACTCTTTCATAAGCATTTTCAGGAATCACGTACTAGCACTCAATTACCTTACTGAGGTTCTGCAATCTATGTACCACTTGAGTTCGCTTTCCATTACCATCTGACACTTGGATCTTTCCTGGCAAAGGTTTCCTCTGAAAACCATCTCACTGAGGGCTAATGAGTCCACACAGGCCAAAAGACATGTCTACTCTTAGCTAGACTTTTACAGCCAGCTTCTCAGTTTCAGTGAGGATCTCACCCTGCATTGCTCAGTTCTTTCCTTCAGGTCTATCTTCGCAATGGCTCTTACCACTGTCAGTATGTGATCAGTGGTCATGCAGGCCCTCTCGTGGGGGCCTTGTATGACCTGTGTCCATGTGCCTGGGGCGTTGCCCATGTGGGTAAGACCCGGTGCCATGGAGGGCCCATTCACTCCTGTTTCCCTTGTTGTTCCCATGGAAAAAGTGAACTTCAATAACTAAACAGATTCAACATTAAACTTGAATACAGTGTCAGGTAAGTTTACCAAAATACAATAGAAACAAATAGTTCTTTGGTTCCTCAAAATATAGATACTGATACATGCCTCTGTTTTGTAGTTTTGACCAAGACTCCACAAATGTTAAGCTTAGATCTGGCTCATATTTTTTCTAAAGCTGAAGAAAACTTAAAGCACATTTTTTTGGTTAGGAGAGTAATTTTTGGGTATCTTTCCTTTGGTAAATATATTTATTTTCCCTAAAATATCACTTCTTGTTTTCCCATCTTTGTAGTTCCCTCTGTTATTACCTCAGATTCCTGTTAGTGCTGCTAAATAACAAAGGCTAGAAGACAGACCTGCAAACCATCACTGCCTCATCTTCCTTACCTTAAACATATCCGTGGCCACTGCTAGGTTCTTCCAGCACAGAAATGTTAGAGCTGCTACTCTCCATGGGCTTCATTTTCTCTGCATTTTTACTAATATAGCTTATCTGAGGTACTGGTTTTTAAGTTACAAAATTCTTATCAGTGTTGTTTTGCTATTATTTTATTGGTACATTTTAGATATGCATAATGATATTCATCCTAGGGAATTTGTGCCTGTACATGACATCTTACTGTTTCTTCTTCCCCATTCGCCTCCTCTCCCTTTGACTGACCTCTCTTCCTCTGCTTATTTAAAAAAAGTGTTGTTTCCATTTTTCATCCTACTTTTTCTTCTCTCTTTACGTTTCCTTCCGACCCCTCCTTTGTTCGCCTTCACATCTGAAGACTTTTTTCTCATTTCCCAAAATCTATTATACATTTTAGTCCTAATTTATACTTTTGGATTCTCACACCAGAGAAACAATGCTGTATTTAAACATGTGTGTCCAATTTAATTCACTTTACGGTTTAGCATCCATTTAGCTAGAAATCTCTCAAGCTTATCCTTTATGCAGAATAGTACTCTACCTTGCTAAAAAAATGCATATTCCTTATCTATTCATCAGTTGATGGGTAACTAGGCTATTTCCAAGATTTAGCTATTACAAAATGTACCTCTATAAACAACAGTGTGCATGTATCAGTGTGATATGATGCTTTTAGTTCTTTCAGAAAGGTACCAAGAAGGGGAATATCTGAATCAAATGGAACCTCTAGGTTTAGTTGAGGAATCTCCACACTGATTTCCACAGTGGTTGCACCAGTCTATACTCTCAACACTAGTGGAGAAGGGTTTCTTTCCCCTAGTCTCACCAGCAATTGATTGTTTTCTTCATAACAGCCATTCTTTCTGGAGTAAGATGGACTCTCAGCATTATTTTCATTCACATCTATCAAATGACCAGTAATGCTAAACATTTTTTATATATTTATTTGTCATTGGTATGTCTTCATCTGAGAAGTGTCTATTCATTTTTGATGCCCATTGTTGGATTAGGTCTTAATACACTTAGTGCTTTTTTTTCCTTTTTTTTTCTGACTTTGTTTTATATTCTAGGTATTAGTCTTTACTCTGAAGAATAGCTGACAAAATTTTTCCCACTCTTTAGGTTGTCTCTTTACTCTGTTAAGTGTTGTCTTTTGCTGTGCAAAAGCTTTTTAATGAGATCACAGTTGTTTTTAGTGATAATTCCTCTGTGATCACGGTTTTGTTCATAAAGTCTTTGCCTATACTATGTCTTCAACAGTTCTACCTAATCTTTCTTCCGGAAGATTTAGTGTCTTTTTTTAATATTTAAATCTTTGATCCATTTATATTTTAGTTTACTGCATGGTGAAAGAAATTAGTTTTAATCTTCAGCATGTAGATGGCCAGTTTTTACAGCAGCATTTATTAAAAAGGATATCTTTTTTCTAGTGAATGTGTCTCACACCTGTGTCTAAAATAAGGTGGCTTAGTAGGTCTAGAGTTGTTTCTACATATTGTAATCTGTTGAATTGTACCCCAGGTTCTTCTTCTTTTTTTTTTTTTGCTAGTACCAAACTGTTTTTATCAGAAGCTTTGTACTATAATTTCTAGTCAGTGATTGTGATGCTTATGGCCTTGCTTTTGTTGCCCAGAAATGCTTTTGCTATTTTATGTCTCTTCTGGTTCCAAATGAATTTAATATTGTTTTCTTTAATTGTGTGGCATCAGCTATTGTGTTTTTGTTTTGTTTTGTTTTTGGTCTTTTTGAGACAGTGTCACTACAGAACTTTGGCTGGCCTTGACTTCAATTTGCAGCCCAACTGGTCTGGAACTTGCAATGATCCTCCTGAATCAATCTCCAGAGTGCTGGGATAACAGGCATGTACTACTATGCCCAGCTTTGCTATTGGTATTTTCATTGAGATTGTATTAAATCTATATAACAATTTTATAAGTATGACCATTTTCACTACATTTATTCTTCCTACCTAAAAACAAGGGATATTTTTCCATTTTCTAATATCCTGTTTGATTTCCAATTCCAGAGTACTCTAGTTTTCATTGTAAAGATCTTTTGCATCCTGAATTAGATTGATTCCTAATTTATTTTTTAGATGCGAAGAGTGTTTCCCTCATTTTTCTCCCAGTGAGTTTTTTTTTTAATTTATGTACAGAAATGCTATTAAATTTTGAGTCTTAACTTGGTTTAGAGTTATGCTACTGAATAGAGCTATAGAATGTAAAATTCTTTTGGTGCATTTTTGGGGGACTATCATGTCGTTCACAAATAATGGTAATTTAACTTTTTTTAACCCATCCTTATTCCTTTTCTTTCTCTTGTCTAAATGCTCTGGGTAATGGTTCCAGAATAATATTAAGAGTGATGACAGTGGATATCCTTGTCTTTTTTCTGATTTTAGAGCAAAAACTTGTAGTTTTTGTCCATTTAATATGATGTCATCTATTGATTTGTTATAGGTAGGTTTTATCAAAATGAGATAAAGACCATCTGTTCCAATTTTCTGTATAATTTTTATCATTAATGGCTGCTGGATTTTCATATCACTTTAACAAAAGACTAAACTTTCAGCAAGTATAAATTTATTGTCTTCTTCACATAGAAGATATAAAAGTACAATTAGGTCTGGTTTCAAAATAAGTCCAACAAATGTTAAATCAAAAAGTTCTTTGAATTTTAGAAACATTACTTTACATGTACACCTTTTCTTCTTCTTTCTTTATAGCACAATGGCAAAATGTAAATTAAATTTAACTAAGAGTTTAAAAATATAGTTTATTTAATGAATCAATTAGTATAATTGATTGAGTTGACATAAAACTGTCTGCATTGCACAACCCTCAAATTAGTGTTTGTCAAGTTATTCCACACATAATTAAAATATCATTGGTATAAAGTTTAGGAAGCAATCATGAATACTTTAAAAAGTTATTTTAATTTTGTTTTCTGACTGCTGAAGCATAAAATTTAAAATGTTTCAGAAAATTGGGTTACTGTGCCTGGTACAAGTATAGAGCATAAATTTTGTAAAATAAAATGAAATTGTTGGTTTAATGTTCTTTCTTCAAATTTTTAGTTGAAGTCTGATTTAGGAAGAAAAAAAGACTAATATTTTGAGTCTTTTCAAAATATTAAAAGCTATAGGTAAAATACTTAAATGCATTAAATCAAATTTTAAATAAATATATGAATAAAGTTGTATGGTAAGAATTCTCTGCATTACTAATGTTCCAGGAACATAGTGAAATCTCTATTGTCATTATTTCAAGGGAAATGGAAATTTGTAAACAACTTTATTCAACTAAAAATTTTTGATCCTTAAATATTTATAAATAAAATGACATATTATACACAGCTGACTTGCTTACTGCAGGAGACCCTGTTCCTTGTCCCCTTGTATTCAATATTGCTAAAGACAGTGCTTTACAGAAGTACTGTAGTGTAAAATGATACTGAAGAGCACAGCATTCTGTGAGGATTCCACCTATCTCCTCACTTGAGGAGCCCGAAGTCGGCAAGTATTCAAATGTTCAATTTGTTTTGAATTATCTGGAGGCTTTTAGTTGCCCAGATAACCGTTTTGCTAAGAAAGCCAAACAGCTGCATGTATCTACATTCTGAACAGCAATGTGGAATGCTTAAGTTAGAAAGAAATTGATAAAACCTCATTGTAACATAATTTGTTGGGCGTAGTTAAATAAGCATTTCCCCTGGCAGAATCAATCTCAGTGATTGTGTTATAATAGCAGTCATGTTCCAGAACTAAGATGACCATTCCCAAGGCATAAGTTTTCATGCCAGGTTTTGAACTGGTAATAGTTCTGCTCATAAACTGACTCAAATGATTGCCAGGTCTGGCTGAAAAGAAGCATTATGGAACAATGATGTTATTGGTCTCTGGTTTTTCTGGTTCTGTTCAGAAATAGCTTAAGTCTATATAATATGCCACATTGGTCAAACTTTGTGTAAGTCAACCCTAATGATACCCATTATTTTTTTTTAAATTTTCATTCATTTTGTTTTTCTTTTTTTCTGATGGTAGCTTTGGAATTTAATGAGCATTCCTGATATATCCGTTTACTTATTTAATATTGTTAGAGCTTCCATGAGGTTTTAAACCATGAAATCATACATTATTTTTTACTCCCAGCAAAAACCAGAAAACACATGGCAATAGTCTAATTCAGGAAGTAAGATGAATATACAGAATTTTTATTTTAACAAATCACTGGCATAATATTCCTTACTTGTAAATTAGTTATAACTATATAAGTGAATGTCAATATGTATATGAGATGCCACTAAACTGAAGCGTTGTATAAGTGCCCAAAGAAAAGTTCCATCACCACAGCTGAAATCCAGACACTGACAGAAAAGTGACAGCCAAACCAGAGCAGTGAATGTGGGGCCACACTAGTGGAACTTGTTGAAAGTTCACATTCTCTGTTACAGTGGAAAGAAGTTCAAAGGAAGGAATCCTACCAGATGCGATCTAAAAGAACTGCTGGTGAAAGGCGACAGCTGATTACCACTACTGCAGATGATACTGGTTGTCACCCAATGCAAAAACTGGTCAGAAATTTTGCAAATTTCAAAAGCCTGTGAACGGAAAAGTCCCATACAGAAGATGCACTATCTCACTCTTATTAACTACTTTATAATTTACTGTTATGTTAGACTACTTGTTATTCTACATCAATCTTATGTTTAGCTGTAGCAGACTGCCATGCAAGACATTGGATAAATAAAAGTTCTCAAGAACAGGTTCATTTTTATAACAGCTGTAGTACCCCATAGAGATGAAGTATATGTTTAGGTGATCAACTTAAATATGAAACTTCAGTAAGAAATATGACATTAATTCCATAAACTTCTTCAGAGGTTTCAGAACATTGTAGGTATAATATGTATAAGAGTTTGCAAAATTTCCACTTTAATCTTTTTTCATTATTTGTATCTAGAGTACATTGGCCCAAAGAACTTCAGCTAAAAGTTCTTTCAGTCAGTTTGGCAGAATAGAATTATGTCCCCACTGTCAGTTACATTTCATTCTAGAATGAAACAAATGAAACAAAATAAAACACAGTAATCTTATTGAAATAACTGTCAAGTTTATTTCCTAATTCATGAGCTTGTGAAATTAAAACTTATTAAAATGAACATTCATTCTTTTAAGAGGAACCTCCCACCCTTCGATAATATGAGCTAAGCTGATACTCTAAACAAATGATGAAAATCTTTTATTATATTTATTATTTAATTATATTTAATTAAATTTAATTTAATGTATTTAATTCTTTCTTTTTTGAGACAGGGCTTCACTATGCAGCTCAGGCTCGTCTTGAACTCACTTTGTAGCCCAGGCTGGCACAGAACTCTCAGTGATCCTCTTGCCTCGGCTCCCTGGATGTTGGGATTACAGTTTTGCACCACTTGGCTTAGAAATGTTCAGTGAAAACAAACAGCTAGCTGCAGCACGTGTCATAGGTTCACCATGACTGCTCTAAATCATTCCCATGTTTACCTCCTGGACAATTCTACTGCCATGTGTTATGGCTTTTCTTGCTGGTGCTTTTGAAGTGGTATCCAAAAATCAGTCTCCTAAACAATATCATGGTGATAGCGCAGTGTTTTCTTCTAGTAGTTTCACAGTTTTAACTCATGCTCAGTTCGTTAGTCCCTTTTGAGTTCATTCGTGGATATAATATGAGAGAAAGTTCTGATTTATTCTTCTATTTTAGGATATCCAATTTTTACTGCTTTGGTATTGAAGAGAATATCCTTTCTTCATAGTGGTTCTTGGCAACTTTTTCTAAAAACATTTGTCTGGAAAAATGTGCATTTCAAGGCTTTCTTCTGTTGTTTTGGTCAATCTGTTTTTCTGTGAACATTACACTATTTTGGTTATTACAGTTTTATATTTTATCATTTTGAATGCTTTAATAAATCTCATCCATTTTTCTTGCTTTCCACATACATAATTTCCCTGTGAGTTACATGAATTTACTTATGTGATTGTATGTATATTTATTACACATATCATTTTGTTCTATTTTCACCTGAACTTTTTTTTACTTGAATTTCTTTTACTATATTTTCTTTGGAATATACTGGCTATTGACAAATACAAGTACATATTAATTAATATTATTTTTGTATTTCATTATTTTTAATTATCAAGTATATTAAGGTAGTTATAGCTTCATTAATCCCCAAATTTATATTTTAAAAAATGCGGTATATTTATCTCAAAAATCACTTATGAAAATCTACAAAGAGTCAGATATTTGGCTAGTGTTCAATATAGTTACTATATCTATAGATGAAACAAATTTCAGATCGTTTGACCAAGCGAAGGAAGCAAAGATGGAAGAAAGGAAAGAAGGGAGCAGCTACTGTAATTATGTGCAGAAGGTAGGACAATTACCAGAGACTGGTATATGCAGATTAGGAAAGAAATTAAAGTGTTTAGGAACAAAATTAAAATTTGATTGCAACTGGCAGTAATTTTAGCAATTTTAATAAGAAAGCCATAACACATTGAGTGTACACATATTTTTACCTGTTTGTAAAATTACAGAACATCATAAAATCAGACATACATGTACAATGATCTCGTATTGGTTGTTAGTTGTTTAAAGGATTTGTAAAATGAACTGTCAGGCAAAAAATAAAATAAATGACAAAAGAAATGAATGTAACAACTGTTTTAGGGAGATAAATCAACTACATACTGACCAGTCTAAATCTAAGAGTGTTCGCGTGAACCAAGTCAGATTATTTCCTCAGTGGTTATTACCTCAAGAGGTTATTACCTGTTTCATAGATGAGCATCACTTATGTTTAAAATGTGATACTATATATCATTACAGCTTACAGGTGCGTTACTTCACATATTTATGCAATATATTTTAATGTGAACACATTAAGTGTGTTTACTTAAGAAAAATTGCTTCCATGTTTATACTGACTACTGAAGGATTTTTGGGAGTCATTTTGATTATAAATAATGTTCCTTTATTCTCAAACTGGGACAGAAAGTAATTTTACATATCTCTTTGCTGTAGCATTGTTGCAAAACAAATAAAATGGAAAACAAATGCCTTAAATCCACAAGCACTTATTTTGTGTTCATCTGCACATGAATCAGAACTATTTTACTTGGCAGAAGCACAGACATCAGTTAGACTTGCTTCCAAAGTGTTTTTAACTTTAAAAATGTGCTTTCAATGTGCTTCAATCTGCCAACATGCTAATCAACAACATGCCTGATCTGGTATATGAAAGTCTCCAATTGATGGGCAGAACAAATAAGTCTGTGAAAGAATACACAGAGCTTCTGTTTGGAATTCATGTGATATGCCCCAGAATACTTTTGGTCAAAATGATAATGTGATAAAATACAATATGGACAGGATAATGAAAGAAATTACTCCCATAGCAGGGGCTAAGGAAGATGTGTATTTACTGAACCACAATACATCACAGTAAGTACAACTGTGCAGTCTGTTAAAATTTCCTTGTGAAAATTCCTTTAATGTACAGAAATGACCATGCATATAATGTTATTTTAAAAGTAAGGAATTATTTGATTCCAGATACATTTATACTGTTCTTTTCCTAAATTTAGACTCTTAATTTCAGAATTTTAAAAGGATTTCAAGCAGCTTTTTATAGTTTCTTTGAGTTGTTATAGTTTGTGAAAGAGGATTAAGCAAGCTGTTTGCTAGAGATTTTGGCACATGCCATGATATGGCCTGCTAATTAGCATTACAGCAAGATGACTGAAATAACAAAGAAGTGTTATTTATGGAGATCCAAATTTCTTCACAGTAAATTTGTTTACTATTAACTCTTCTTTGCAGGGAAAAATATTGCTATAGCTATAGTTAATGAGATGCATAAATCACACTAAATGGACTGTGACTCAGCTCTGCATCGATTTATGATGCACAACTATGAAGTTAGGCATCTTTGTATTAGTTCAGTACAGCTGGAATATTCACAGATGTAAAGGTTTTATTTTTTAAAAAAACAATAGCCATTATATATCTTTTTATCCTGCAAATTCTAAACACTGAAATAACAAATATTGTTAATTCAAAAATTAGAAAAATACACATACTGGCAATTTGCACATGTTAACTATGGAAAATCTGGAAAAGAGAGAATTGGTGAGAAGGTGGAGGGATGGAGGGACTCTCATTTTTGAGGGAAAAAGGAAGAAAAAAGAAAAGCAATATAAATACTAATGAGAACATTCTATTTTTCCAGTGGATTTTGACACTTTGAGATTTAGACTTAGACAAAAGACTAGCTCAAACTGGTTCCCACATTTGCAGATTATTTTTATGCTTGTAATTTTGAGAGTGATTATGGGGTTGCCTTCAGTTTTGACAAAAAGAATAAAACAAAAAACATAGCGAATATTGAAAGGCCTTTTACACATTTCAGTAATTTACAATATCACAGGTTTTACATTTGTATCACCCTATCAAGTAGAGGTCTTTTCAGCGACTTTTAATTGTTTGCGTATATAAAATTTCTGTTCTCAGAAATAAAACTTTTCTGTTTTAAAAACATAAAGTTTTATTTTACAAAATTTTTCAAGAAGCAATCTATAATTCATTTTTTTCTGTCTTGTTATTTGCACATATATTCTCTCACTTTGTGAATTGTATCATATTCCCCTCCCCCCTTCTCCGCCTCCTTCTTCTTCTTCTGAGGGGGGAGGTGCACAGATTGAACTCAAAGCCTTGGGCATGCAAGGCAAGAGTTCTCCCACTGAGTCACATCCCCAGCCCACAGCATATTTTTTTAACCTAGCTTCTATCTCCTTGAGCAGTTTGTTCCTTACACCTAATTAATTTTAATTTATTAATTTAGTAATTCAAATTAAATTTTGCACTTATTAAATCCATCTCTGAAGAGAAAAATTCTATCTAGTTCTTCTAGTCTAGAAAATACTGCAGCTGAAATTTTCTTTCACCCCTTTTTTAGCAAAACCTGTGTCTGTGTAGTAAACAGTGAAACAATATCCTCTATTAGATAGCTATTGATATCAATAACACAGTACACGGAATTAAAAAAAAAAAAACCTTACGAAAATAACATAGGTATTTATCCTGCTAGTCTCTGGTTTTACAATCTGCGTTGAATTCAGTTAGGTCATTCTGACATCAGCTATACTGTTCCATAATTCTGTGGTCAAATGCTAGGTCCCTTAGTTCCCTAGCTGTGACTGGGTAAAGATTTCTAGGTGACCTTATCATTGACAATTCATTTCTTGCATGAGATTTTGTCTTTACCCAAAAGCCTAACCTCAACATCCACAGTAGTCTTAGACTGTGAGAGAGAAGACCAATTTCAAAAGGTTGTCAAATTTACTAAAGAAATAGGATGAAAGTACATGTAATACAAAGATTATTGCATTTATTTTTCTAAAAGATGAAGCCATTTGTTTTTCCTTTCACAGTAACTAGATAAAGTTAAATAATGTAAAAATCTTCAACTCTCCTGCTGTTTATACATGTAAATTTTAATTTACATTTACCATATGGTTGAAACTCATTACTATCTCAGTAGATCTTGCCAAGTTCAACACCTGAATGTGTAACATCAGTTTGATTAATGAGTACAGCAACTAAATATCTGGCCACCCTCCAGATATTTCGAAGACAACACACAGTTGGTCAAAAAAAAGGAGAAATAAGGTTTACATTTGATTAGTTCCTGGAAGATGAAAATAAATTTGTTGTTTTTTCTCTCTGGAATACATCCCATTACGCTTAGGACTAACTTAACAAAAAATAATGGCATTTCTTCAATGTAAGAGTCCTTTCCTTAAATAGTTGCTTATCAGTTCAAACTATAGTTTTCTTTTCTCTCGGTTGTGGGAAATAATAGGAGGAAGGAAAGCAAGTTAGTGTCAAGATGTTGAGGGAGTTCTTGGTATATGGGAACGTGACATCATTTCCTGACTTCATCAAAGGTTTGATGCACATTTTTCAAGTTTGAATCTGTACTGAGATGCTTTTAAATATAAGAACGATTTAAAAGCTTGTTTCAGGAGATCTAGTAAGAGAATCATCTTTGTGTATTTTTCCTTTTGTTTTTGCTTTCATACTTTCAATTACATGAAACAAAATATCTTGAACATTGCTCTAATTTACCGTAGATCACAAATATGTGGAACCTCTCTGTCTTTATCATAATTCCTGCAATGATAGATACTATTATTTCATTATACTTGAGAACACGTTTAGTTTAACAGAAAGATTTTAAGATTTTCTCATTTTTCACCAAGCATTTACTGAGTTAATTGGTGAAAACTAACAAGTTCACCTTTGCCCAGTATAAGCTAAGGAGTCAAGTGAGTTTTGACATAGAGAAGTTTTCAGGCAACTAAAACAGACATAGTAAGTATCTCCTGTACATGTGTATGCAAAAAGGAATCCTACCTGAGGTACTGAAAAGTGTTTTATCTTTCCAGAGCTAACAAAATAAATCAACATACCATATAATCTCCCTAATATGAGATTTGATAAGAGTATATAAAACTTTATGGTAAGCATGAGGCCCCATCTCATAGCTTCGAAGTCTTTCAAAGTTTTAAATCATCAGTTGGAATGGTGTTATCCTGTTTTGTTTGACTATATCATACGTGATGATATGAACAGCTGTTTTGAAGAAAACACTATGACAGCTATTG
>PVJX010005886.1:0-81719 GCA_004027295.1 Dolichotis patagonum | reverse complement strand
TCTAATACAGAAAGGATAGATATACATTTAGAGACTCATGCATGTGTAGAGCTTATAAACAGTTTACAAGAACCAACTATATAACACATGTTGAAATGAACAACTACTTTGAAGAAAAAGAGACACTATAGTACCCAGTGCTGATTCCATAATGTCATGATGTGTAATCCAGCAAAATTATCATTCTTTGTTCAAAGTGATTTTAGATTGTTTTGTTTTGTTTAAGTTCAACACACATTAAGGTATGGACAGCTGTTTTGAGGAGAATGAGAGACACTATGACAGCCATTCTTAGCTTCCCTAACGTCTGGTCTTGAAGACCTGAAATGCCCTCCTCGTCCTGCTCAGATCAATTCCATACTATGTTGTTTCATGTGAATTCCCTGTATGTGACAGTATGGACAACTATTTGGAAGAAAACAAGAGTCAATACGATAGAGAGTGAATATCTCCAATTCTCTAGTTTTGGAATTTATGTCTCTTACATTGCTTTCTTGTGATCTGCTTTGTTCTGTTTTGTTGTGTTTAATTTTACCCTTTTGATATAATTGCATGTATATTTGAGCGGGCAAGATGTATGACCAAATTGCTGTTTTGTTTTTTTTTTTTGTCAGATCGTGGAACAGAACTGTTAAAAAGACTCACTGTTTGAATGTCTATTTTACATATCTATTTTACATGTTCTAACTTTATAATTTGAACAACTATTGCCAAGAAGTCAGTAATTTGTCAAGTAATAATCTCTTAGGTTTTTTTGTTGTTGCTCTTTTCTGTTTTTCCTTGGAATTTCTGTATTGTTGCTATCCTTTATTCTGTTTTTTTTTCTTTCTTCTCTTTAAATAAAATAAAAATACTTAAAAAATACATTCTTAGGGCTAGGGATTTGGCTCAGCAGCATAAGCACCTGCCTGACAAGCGTGAGGTACTGAGTTCAATCTCTGGTACAAAAAATATATATATTTAATATATATTATATATAATATTTTAATTTACTTATGATATATGACATATGACATATGCTATATACCATATACCATACACTATATACTATAGACTATAGACTATAGACTATATAATATAGACTATAGACTATATACTATACATAACATATATAATCTTTTTTTCTGCTTCTTAGTACAACAACTCTTGCATTGTTTTTCTGGTAATTGTATGTTTAATCCAGTTTTTAGTACAATGAAAAGATGATTCACTACTCAATACTTACCTAACTAATCCTTTGCTTAGTTTCTCCATTTCCCTTTAGCTGTATTCATCAAGTGTTCTATTCGCATTTTTTCTCAAAGCAATAACTATTTACTTTTCATATATTTTGAGTCAAAAAAGCTTCACTTCTATAAAATGAAAGTGTCCAGGCCTCTGTCATCACAAAACATTTTATTCCTCAAATCTTTTCAATTTTCTACTCCTTCTGCACGAGTCCACATCAAACATCCGAAATGAGGTTACATGACGACATTGCCACAGAGGAAGCTCCTTACTTATCTCAATTTTCTCAATCATTTTCCTGGTGATCTTAAGCCTGTCCTGATATTTTAGTAGCAGAATTATTCTCTCTACAGCTCTGAAAACAGAAGAGCTGTATGTTTGTTTTAAGGGAATTACTTTTTTTCAAAACTAGTGTCTAAAATTAAATGTAATCTCTTTTTCCAGGATCCATGTGATTTCTCAAAAAGACCACATATATTCCACACTTAAGTTTCATGACATTAAATGAGAATAATTTTCAACAGTTTTCAAAATTCAAACAATAATTCTAGTAATAGTGTATGTGCTTCATGAAACAAGCACATATTATACATAATGTTTAATTAGAAAAATCTGAAAAGTTAAATTTTCTTTGATCTTTCTAAAAATAAATTTTTCATAGGATGGTATAATTTTAAGAATTTTTTAAGCATGAATTTTTTACTTGTGCTATTCAATGCTATTGCATTTCCTTTCGCATGATTAAAACAACAGTAAACTGTTTAACTATAAATATATTCCCTGAAATTTGCTAAAGTTATACATTTGCACCTACAGCTTACATTAGAAAATAATGTCCAATTATATTTAAATTTATTAATTTTCATTAGTGAAAACATTTGCATGAATAAACTCCATCTTACTTATATATTTTCAAATTTAGTACCTGTGTTTTATTTAATTATTGGACACTTGGGATAAGAAAACTAATAGTATGCTTTTGTGTTGTCTCTGTTGTTTCTCTGGGAAGTTTTGAAATCTTCTTTATAACAAATATTCTGAACAGTTTGTGAAATGAGCCACATGGTTTTAGTTACTCACCAGGAAATGTGAGGCTGCATAAGACAAAGTTCTTAACAGCTGAGAGCTAAAGTTTGCTTTCCTCACTCTCACTCTTTCTCCCATTTGAGTTTTCAAAACCACCCCACATGCAATCACTAAACCTTGCACTAGGATAAACAACTACCCTGATTTACCCACGACTGAGAGCTTCCGTAAAATGCTGGACTTTTATTACTGAAGCCAGGAAATTTCCAGGATTAATTGAGATGAATCAGTCTTACACTACCTAATAGCTCAGAAGCATATGCCTGTCTACCAATTCACTATTTACTGAAAACAAATTATTTGTAAGAATTTCTAGTTTAGAGCTGAACACGTAGTTTCTATAGTGAATTTATTTGAGGAAATACATTTTTTTAAAGAAAAGAGAGAAAGAGAGTGGAAGAAAAAAAAGGATTCATAAGGAATAAATAAAAAGGCTTTTATGATAATTTTGTCTCAAGTCCTCTTGCTCTGAGTCTTCAGAAAGACGTGGACTTGCCGGCAGCCAGAAGGGCTTGAGCTAGTCTGTGTCTAACCTGAATGCACTGTAGTACATTTGCCCAGAGACGTTCCAAGTAGGGTGTGAATATGGATTGAAAAATAACGTATACTCCCCTCAATTGTCGCTTGATAAATCTGAGGTGTTTATTGGACATGATTATTGATATAACCCTATTCCTCTGCATGTGGAAAATTAATTTATCTCATATAAAAAACTAGTAAGTGAAGCCTTGTTACAAGTAAATAATCCTCAATAAAAAAAAAACACAATTACTCTTTATTAGAGATGCATACCTAAGAAAAAGGAAATCAATCGTTCTGGACCAATTTATTGAGCTCTCTCCTACTCTTATTAAATCCACTCGAATCACTCACAGATAAAACTTTTCAAATCAACTAATATAAGAATTGTCCCTTTCAAAAAAATTTTATTTAAAAAGAAAAACACAAAAAATGTTTTTTTCTGTTTTTTTCTCTTTAAATAAAATTAAAAAAAGAATTTTGCTGAATTAAATATAATTGGTATATGTGTTTTCCTTGCTGATAAATGCTTACTAGCCACAGGCTATTCTGAAGAAAAGAATTTTAGTCCAAAAGCGAAAGAAGGAGGGCAGGAAAAAAGGAAAATGAAGATGGTAAAGGATATAAGTGAAGATAATTACTGAGGTTTCTAAACATTGTTGAATAATAAATGAATATGTTCATCAAAAGTAGGATTGATAGTTCATTTTTAAACAAAATTTTATATTTTAAAGCACTTTGAACTTATTATGAAATTAAGAAAGAGTGTTATTAACACCTCTCATTAGTATGACATATTTTCAGAGTTAAAGAACCAGGACTTACATATTACAACCTTGAGCCCAGATTTTATATCTCCTTAACTTACATTTGATGTCCATTTTCTGTTCAGGATCCCATCCAGGAAACAACATTAATATTTAGTTGCCATACTTTGGTAAGCTTGCTTTGAGTATTATATTTACACATTTTCCTTGTTTTTGATAACCTTGGCAGTTATAAAGAGTACTTTTCAAGGTTTCTGGTACAACCTTCTTCCATTGGGAATTCCTAGATCTTTTATTTCATGATTTGAGTAGAATATGAGTTTTAGGAAAGAATATACCAAAAGTGAACTGTTTACATCCAAATTTTATCACTGTTGATTTTGACCTTGATTACCTGGGAAACTGTTTGTTAGATTTCTCTAATATAAAGTTGCCACTCCCTCAAATGATTGGTATTTTATTGTATAAAGAGAAAACACTTTTGCTTTGAAGTTCAGGAAGTCATGCTCCACCAATGTGGGAGAGGAGTGTTCCGTAAGATGTTTGGAACTCATCAGCAGGAAAGATTATTTCATTTTAAGTCAGTTTTGTTAGTTTGGTCTTTGTAGGGATTTGACTACTGTAAATAAACAAATTGTCTAAGTAGCATAAAACTTTTGTTCTTAGTGTTCTTTTATATTACTTTCCATGTCGGTGAGGATAGTAGTAATATATCCTATTTCATTTCTCTTGATGCTCATTTGGGTCTTATATCTGTGGTTTTCTCTTTTATTCCATTCATCAATCTATATAAAACTTTGTCCATATTGTTAAAATTTATGAAGAACAATCTTTTTGTTTCATTATTTTTCCTCATTGGTTTCCTATTCTTCAGTGTCTATTTCACTAATTCCTACGCCTAGTGTTTGTTACTTTTGTTGTTTGTCATAATGAGAATTGAACATAGATCCTTCACAGAGAGTCACAGCCTTCACCATTTCTTAAAATTTATTTATTTTTAATTTTTCATTTTGAGATATGGTCTTGGTAATCACTAAGCTACCCAGACTGAATTTGAGCTTGTGGTTTTCTTGTCTCAGTCTCTCGGGTTATAACCACAGTGCCTGGCTTTTCTGGCTATTACTTCCTTTCTTGTGTTTGCTAAGGTTTGAATTGCTCTTCTACAGTTTGAGATTGGGTTTAGACTGTTGAATTTGATTATTTCTCCTTTTTTCCTACTATATGTTTTTGTGCATAAATTTAATTAGGTTATATTTCAATTTTAATTAAGTTCAAAATATAAATCCTTTGAGACATCTTTGACCTATGGGTTATATAGAAATGTGTAGTTTAATTTGCAAATTCCTGTGAAATTTAAATTTCCTAGCTATTTTTCCATGACTTTCACTCTGCTTTATTAGATGCACACTTATTTAGTATTATTTCTGCTTGCTGACAAATAGATCCTATTATCTTTATGTATGCCTCTCTTTACATGTGATAATCTTCTTTGTTCCAAAATCTCTCTGTCTGAAATCAATACAGCTACTTTTAGAGTTCTTTTGGCTCATTTTATCATGGCTTTTTCTACATTCTCTTCATGTCAACCTAGTTAAATCTTTATATTAAAGGTGGGCTTGCTAAATACAGCACCCAGTGGAGAGCTCATATTTTTCTTCAACTCAACAATGCCTTTTAAAACATGCATTTAGAATTACATATTGGGAGTAATTATTGATAGTTTGATTTTAAATGTGCCAAAGACTTAATTTTTTTGTTACGTTCTTTCCTCTGTGGTTGCATTTTGACCTCCCACATTTCTAGACTGAAGACAAATTACTTCTCAGAATGTGTGCTTTACAGCTATTCCAGCCATAATCCACGGCTGTCCTGGAGCCCTGTGGTCTGATGGTAAGAAAAAGGGGAAGCGAAAACATTCTAGAAAAGACTAATTTCATTCTTTTAGGAACCTTGAGTCCCAAGGCTAACTTTTATAAGTGTTTTTCAGCTTTCTCTGCCCTTGCTCGAGGCAGGGAGGCCAGACTAGACTGGAGATAGATAAATGGCCTTCTTCTAGGGTGGAAGAGGTCTGGTGAAGTCTTTTTAAAAATCTTTTATTTCTTTTAACCCACAGAGAGTAGACCTTAGAGGTTACTTTTCTTACATTCTCTACTAGGACTTATTTCTATCTTCTTCACAGTAATAACTGTTGAAACTCTGGAGAAAAAACTTAAAGAGGTGAGTATGAGGCCTTCCTAAAAATACAATTTTTTACAAATTAAGACTTTACTGTTCTTATCAATTATGGCTTCAGTAGTTTCTCCCCAGGTAACTAAATTCATTTCATGTGCTTATTTCTCCGGAAGTTAAGGTAGCAGTTTGCCCTTTGGTTTTCTGCTCTGACAGTTCCCAAAAAAAAAGCAGTCAAAATTCACTTTGATCAATTTTGCTTATAAGGTTGGAAATAATAAATTCCAAATATTTTACATGTTAAAGCAGAAATGGAAAATTCCTGTGAGTAAAAACTTCAGATATGAAAGAAAAAAGAATAAAAACCTAACTATCTCTGATTGTTTTTGCTCTGTATCAGCACCTAAAAAGGGATTTGTATTTGAAGAGTTAATGCAGGAGTTGATCCTAAAAGTGCTGATATGGAAGCAGAAGCTTGAAACAGACAAAAGGATCACATACTAGGAGGCTGAAACAGGATGGTAACTAGTCTGAGCCAAGTCTGGGGAAGTTTATGAGTGATAAAGACCTGTCACAATATGAAAAAAAATTAATTAAAATAAAATAAAGGATCAGGATATAGTTCAGTGCAACTGCCCTACATTTAAATACTAGTGTGGAGGTGATGGAGGATTAGTGGTGGTGTCTTAGTAATTTCCTCAGTGTTGAAACAAAATACCATGCACCCAGGTTAAAAGAGGAAAGTTTTATTTGGCTCACAATTTGTGGAGGTTTCATTCCATAGCCAGCTAACTCCAAGGCAGGGGACACTGCAGAGGTAAAATAATTCAGGGTAAGCAGGCATGAAAGCATAATAGTCCTGTTTCTGTTCCTTATAGTTTATGCAGGCTGCACACTTTGGGTACTTTTAGCGTTCTCACTTCTAATCCTAGCCAGAACTGTGCCAAACCAAGCATCAGTGGGCTGATTTAGTCCCACACACCCTTAGTCCCAGAACCGTACACTCTAGGTTGATCCACTTCTAGAAAGGCCCCCCCTTTACTCCATGAGCCTTGCAGAGACACACAGACATAAATCATGATGGGTAGAAAGAGGGGAACCAACACAAACAAGGCATGTCAAGGAATGAATGCTCTTATCTTCAGGTACTACAGACAAGTGTGTCTTATCCTGGTGCATCCAGCCAAGCACTACTGAAATACTTAGAATGTTATATACAGTCTAAGAAGAGGTAGCATTGTGATTATGAGCCTGCTCACTTTTGACTTTATTTATATTGGCTGAGAATAGCCTCTATCTATCTATCTATCTATCATCTATCTATCTATCTATCTAACCTGGTATACTGGAAATTACACTGAGCTATATTTCCAGCCTCTTGGTTTCTAAATTTTTATTATTTATTTGAGATCCCTGTAATGTGTAGAGTAGGCTTGCACTTAGGACCTCCTAGCCCAGCCTCCCAGAGTGCTAGGATTACAAGCATGTGCTAACACACCTGACTCGGATCTTTCAATTTCAAAGCCTACATAATCCAGATAATAATCAGAATGGTAAGGATTACAACTCACGTTTGCCTAATCCCAGGATTCTTTCTACTCAGTTCTCTTTACCATCTTCTACCAAACAATTTCTCTCAAAAATATTGGTACACTTTCAATACTTCTACAAAATTCCTTTCTAACACATATTAAATTCAGAATTTACCAAGTATTTCGAAGATTTGAAAACCCTGCTGGTACCATAGTTGGACCTTCCAACACAAAGCTAGAGGGCAGCTATGGGAAATTTCTAGCTTGCAAGTCATTGATCTTGGGCTCATCATTCAGAAAGGTGACACCTTTGAGCAGCAAGCTCCCAGGGTGGAAAGGATGTTTACTTCTGTTTGCAGCTTGCTCTCTCCCTTCAAAGTACACTCCTACCAATCCTACAGTTTAGAAATCATTTACATATTTGTAAGCTTCACTGCTTTTTCATCTAAAGTTGTAAAAATAATTCAACTTGTGGTTTCTGTAAGAATTTTCACTAAGAGACTTTTTATCTAAATTCTCTCAAAATACACATTTGAATTGTCACAATTTACTTTAATTTCAGATAATGTTCTAGATATAGGGGAAATGATTGAAACGATTTAATATTCAGAATGTCCAGGAAGTCAATGAAGTCCAGAAATCTTTTGTTCTCTGAATTTTCATCAGTTATATTCTATAAAATACATGAAAATCTTTCACTGTGTCCATTTTGTTAATTCTATTTCTCTTACAATTCTAGAGCAAAGCTTTCTATACTAATTAAAAAATAGATAACTGAAAGATTCTCTCTGATCTATTTAATGAAACAAATGCATGCACAGACTTAACATGAGATTCTCTTCTACTCTGGACTCTACGCCTAGCTGTGCAGCTCTGCACAAGTCGCTTGAGCCCTTAAATTACCAGTTTCCTTATAAAACGGAGAAATAATACAGCTTGCTTGGTAAGTAGCAATAGGAAATGTTCAATACTCACTTTGTTATTATTGGGAAATTCCATAAGTCTGAGTATCTTTGCAATTAGCCTTTAATTTTCTAATGTATTCCCATCTCATTTTTAAAAATAGTCTCCAATATCACTACCAACTCTTTCACAAGGCCTACAAAGCAAACTTTTGTGTTCTTATTTTGAAAAGCATTTTCAATATACATACTTTAAAACTGAAATCAACCTATAATAAATACATATTCATGATCCCCAAAGTCATTCCCAGTCCCTGCTGTATGCACCTACATTTCCAAGTATTATTAAACTGTCCATATTCCTATAAAAATTGAAATTTTTAGAAAGAGAACTTAAAGTATTATTTTTCCATTTTTATAGCAATTTGAAATAGATTTTGATAAAAATAATTAAAATCATACAATGTCCCCAAATATCTTCAGAATAAATCATTCATAAAGAGATTCATTTCTGCTGATTTAATCAGTATGCCTTATTGTTGAAAGCTTTCTATGGTGGCCTCATTGCTAATTTAGAATTTTGTAGAATGTTTACTAAGTTTATTGCTGGCTGAAATCATGAGCTTGCTTTGCATAAATCTGGGTGAGAAAATAAAATGAATATTGCCAAATTCATGAAATTAAATTCTTTAAAAAATTTTAAAAAGTGTTTTTACCTGCTAAATATTTTACTGTTTGATCCCTTGGTATTGTGATATAACAATCATTGATCCAATCATTAATAAAAATTTTCTTTATGTTGACACTGTTAATGGATGTTTTAGCCATAAAATCACAATAATCATTTCTCACTGAATACACAAGTTTCTTTAAGCAGGTATGTATGCACACTTCAATTTGAAAATCCAAAATTAATCATTCATTCATAGTTAAATTCAAGTTATACCAGATCAGTAAATTTTCCTTTCTATATTCAGCAACCTTCTCTTAGTATTGCAGATCAATGGCTATACACACATTTTTTATTAAGCCCAAGAAATCAAATCAGAACATGTGCACACTTCTCTTCTTCTTCCTCTTCTCCTTCTCCTTCTCCTTCTCCTTCTCCTTCTCCTTCTCCTTCTCCTTCTCCTTCTCCTTCTCCTTCTCCTTCTCCTTCTCCTTCTTCTTCTTCTTCTTCTTCTTCTTCTTCTTCTTCTTCTTCTTCTTCTTCTTCTTCTTCTTCTTCATCTTCTTCTTCTTGTTCTCCTTCTCCTCCTCCTCCTCCTCCTCCTCCTCCTCTTTCTCCTCCTCCTCCTTCTCCTCCCTCTCCTCCTCTTCCTCCTCCTCCTTCTCCTTTTACCTATACCATTTCCTTATAAGACCCTCACCAGTCTGTGGGCATCTGACAGAACATGTAGTGCATAAAAAAGCTTACATAAAACTCTGAATGCTCAGTAACATTAATTATTAAAACCTGAATCCCAAATTAAAAGGAAAATGAAAAGATAACACAAGTTGTGAAATGTGACACAATTAAGGATAAAAGGGAAGGATTAGTTCCATATCTATAAATAAAAACATTGTAAGAAATCAACATATTCGATAATAAAGAGTTAAAGTAAAATTTAAAAAACAAGAGAAATCCTTACATTTTGTAATAAAGAAAATGCAACTAGCTATCTGTTGTCTATGTACAGAAATTCAGATGCTAAATCATAAAATTTTAACAGTATTTGAATTACATTCAGAAGATATTAAGGATTCCTTCCTTCACAAAGTTTGTTTACCATTATATCTGGAATTTGGTTGTTGAAATAAGAGAAAAATGAGACAGCAGTAAAAGAGGAAAACAGAAGACATAAGAAAAATGGATTAGAAAAAGAGAAACAAAAAAAGGAAAAACAAAATTTCGCAAAGAAAGAGCATGATTTTCTACCAAGAAAGTTCAATACAATCCACAAATAAGTTATTCTAAGAAAAAGAGCAAACTATTATGACAAACACAAAATCAACTAATACTGTACATAATACTTTTCTTCATTATCTGTATAATAAAACATTGAAAATAGAGTAGAATAACAGAAATCATATCCATGGGAGCATATATATTCAGGAACTATGAGTAAATATAATAGAAGAAGTAAGAAAATCACAGGGAACTAAACATTACAAGAAGAGTCATGATAATCTTGAAGAATTCTATAGGAAACACACCCTATACTATCAAGTATTACAGAAAACAAGAAAGTACTGTATTTGGAATATAGAAGATATAAAAACTTATTAAATCATTGCTACTATATATGCTTCTGTAACACAGAAGTTATATTTAAATTAGATTTATAATAAAAGAGATATTAAAATATTAAATAAGATAATTTGTCTTTGGGCTGCACCATAATCTAATGATGTATTCTTTTATAAATAATAATACATATATAGTGTTGAGGACATGAAGACATAGGGAAAAAGTGGCTGTCTACCCACTCAAGGAAGACATCTCAAACAAAACCCCCTTGTAAATCCTTTATCTTGTACTTCTGTCTTCCAGGATTGTAAGAAAACAAATTTTGAATATTCGTGCTAAGAATACAAAAGATGAGGAGAATGACATAAAAAAGAGACTCAGGTACACAGGTATTTATCTGAAAAAAAATATGAAATGAGAAACATAATCTTCATCTCAGAGTACATGCCCAAAATCTTCCAATTAAATAAAAAATCTTATGGAATTATAATACTTTGCAGCTTTTAAAAATGAGAAGTATATACTGAGAAATAATGAAAGAAACACAATGAAGAATATAAAGATACACAATAATATTTTAAAAGCAATAATTCATAAATACAACAAAAATTTATGAAATTATAGATTAAAAGAATATCCTTACAATATTAAAAAACATTTAAACCTTGACATCTAGAATATTAAATAGAAATTTTACAGATACATATTAACAATAAAAAGACAAATATCAATGAAAAGTGAGTAAAATTACAAATAGAAAAATAAACCATAGCAAAATAGATAGTATGTAAGACTTTCCTTTGTATTCAGATGAACGAACATTAATGCAAAAAAATTATTTTATAACTTCAAATTTGCAAAATTTAAGAATCCTAGTAGTTCCCTAATTAACATGAAAGTGGGTCAAGAAAATTTCTTCTACACTTTTAGCCGAAATACAAAATAGCAGTTTTGAGTACAACTGATCTATAGATGGTAAAGTTGAAGATAAACTTGTATATATTACATAACAATGTTGAAGGCACTCTGTGAAATGTGCCCAAGAGGATATGTACTCCATATTTTCACTCCAACATTATTAATAATAGTGACAGAAAAGCACAAGCCTGTGAGTTCGATCCCTGGTACAAAAAAAAGTGACAAAAATGTTTTCAATGACACAAACATTAGAGAAATTAACAAGGCACGCATGTACTTAGATGTTAAATCTCATAATGTTCAGAAGGACTAGAATTTGCACATTGACTAATTTATATAGTTTTAAGGCACTTTTAATTTCAAAGTAACACTGAAAGAGCAAACATCTTCAGCAGACTCCCAGCCCCATAGGTTTACACCTACCATGGTTAATCAGGGTCTGCTACAATAGCAGTGGATTTGTACAATCTACACTGACACTTCATTACCACTCAAAGTCTGCAGTTTACATTAGGGGTCATCCTCAGAATTCCTTCTATGCACTTGACAAATTTATGTCTGTAGCCACAGCTTTAGCGTTTTCCAGATTAGTTGAACTACCCTAAATATTAAGTTTTATAAACCATTTAATGAACAATTTTAAATCTGGCAAAGCCATGAAATGTTTATCATCATACATAGAAAATACACTGCATGAGCTGATGTGTATAGGATGATTGTAGTATATTAAGAATCAATGTTGTACACACAGACAAAAGTGAAATGACTTTTTTATTTTTGTGTACACAGGTATAAGCAGGGGATCTGAAAACACGGGGAAACTCATGACGTGTGTTTTAAAATAAAACCTACAATATAAAAATGATCCATTTAATAACAAAGTACAACCTTCTTTCCCGGAATTCTATTCTGTTGCCATTATTAATAAGTGAGCCTATAACTTACAAAATTTAAGGGAATTTCAGTAGAGAGAAAATCAGTGCTGAAAAGAGGTTTTTAAATAGTAGCAGTTTCAAAGACGACCAATCTGACAGGTCATTTCTATCCTCATTTGCTGGCATTCTCAAGTCTGAGGGACCTCTCTCAGTTTCTAAGTCAACACAAATCAAACCTAATCACACTGGTTTGTCCTTTATGTTTCACTGCCCAAGTATCACACCATTATTTGATGTCCTCTAGGCTAGAGCTAGAAGCTCTTTATCTTGGCATCTAAGGCAGACGGTGATGTACCTGATATCAGAGTCCGTACTAATCACAGTGGTGCAGAGAGTTAAGGTCATTCTAGTTTTAAATGCTAATTGTTTATGCTAATGGATTTCATTTCCAGCAGACATAGTATTTAGTGAAAGAGGGAAATATTATATTTTTTAATCAACTATCCTAAGTAAGAAATAGTGAAAAATGCCTAAAGAAAGTCAAATATAAAAATTGGCATCTGGAAACAAGAGCAGTTTCTTAGATTATGATAAAATACATGGAAATAAATTGAAAATATATATAATCTGTGGCCCATTTCTAATTCTCTTCTAAGTCTTTTATGTTAATAAGTCCTATGTGCTGCTCCTCAAATTTACAGGCAGGTTAATGTCTTAAGGCTCATAACATGCTAGCTGAGATGCATGTGTGGCTTCTGTAAGTGTATTGACAAAAATGAACTAGATTTATATTAGAATTACATTGCAGTTAATTTTCAGGTTCAAGTATTGATCATTTACTTTTTGTTGACTTTCTCTCTTTAGTCATCATACATATGTGCATGCATAAATTCAGTCAACAATGAGCTCATTTATTATCACACATGTTTATGTATACACATGCATGTACATAAATACACATGTACATACATCCATAAATACATGTGAACATACCAAAGCCATTCTGTGTTGCCCAGATCTTCCCTCTAAAATTGCTTTCCCATTGCAGCAATTTTAATATAAGGTTCTCATTACGATATAACCTGATGGAGTGTTGAACAGTTAATTTCGAACATACATATTATGGTATTTTACCTTGCTTAAAAGTGGTTCTTTACCTCTGAGGGTAATTCTTGGTGTGTTGGAATTAGGTGAATCATCTGTGACTTAGCAACACTTGCTGAGGCCAGAGAGAAGGCACACAGACAGGTGTGCACTGACCCTCTGCAGAGGTAGATATGTGTTTACTATCTAGAACCCTTTGTGAATCTTTTGGAGTCGCTTTACAAAACGCATGTGACTGTTGTATGTATTTAAAGGGTGTTTGGGAACGCAGCTATGTCTATAAGCCCTTAAAAGAAACTAACACAAAAATAGCATTCCCCAAAATGGATCTTTATTTGGATCATTCAAGTTCCTGAAAATTATGGTTCTTGTTTTAAGTTTTGTGGGCTCTTTGCAGTATGTACTCCATACTTGGTGCAATTTAGCTCTACTTACAACTGAAGGATGGAGTGCTTGACCATTTCCTTTCTGGCCCATAATGTTAACCTGAAGAATCTAGTGGTTTGCAGAAATTATCATGGCTAAGGATAAAAATAGATGTAAAATATCTTTTCAGCACCTATGACAAGTCAGGTTCTGTACTAATGACTTCACATTTTCCATGTAATTATGTCTTCACCTCTTCTCTAAACTTCAGGTATGCTAATCTGGAAATGAGAAAAAAATGAGTCATAAAGTATTTAAACAATAAGCTGCAAAGTTATACAAATAATGTATGTCACCATTGGGATCAAATAACCACATAAACAGCAAAACTCTTCTTGTAACTCTTGGCATTGTTTTGTAAAATTTTGACATGTAACACTTTTGATTTGTTCTTGTTTTTTTAACAGTATGAAAAGAAAACACACTTTAAAGAGATTAATAAAGACTTGGAATCAAAGCTCTCTTTTATCTATTGAAAGTGTATTCCTCAAATGGATAAGTTATGGATAAATATGCACATATACATAAGATTATGTAATATATACATAAATACCTACTATATATATATATATATATATATATATATATATATATATGCATGAAGATGTACCATGGAAAATTACATACATGAAAAGAATAAGACAAATGTATGAATCTTTATGAATATTATATTTTAAAGATAGAAGATAGTTTAATTACTTGAAATCATATAAAGAACATTTCCCTTAGTATGATGGTGGCCACCTATTATTATATGTATGGTAACAGATGAAATTGAGAATAAGATACTCTGTGTTTAACAGGAATTTAAATGTATTCATGTGTTTAACTATACACTAAAATTCATATTACATTTTATTTGAATTAGATGGTATGTGCTCATGTTCAGAATATACATTTTAATTTGGGTCTCATGGGTTAAAGTAAGGCAGATTTGTGCTTATTTTTCTTGAACTTCATTAGTGAAAGCTAACAATCTTATATTCTATTTTATTACACCCTGCAGTTTTTTGAGAAACTCATGATTTTTAAGTAGTACCACTAATTAACTGGATGCTTCTGTTTGCATACAAATAATAGTTACTATAAATCTGCTCATCTTTACATTAGTCACAGTGCACAATGAAATGATCAGTTTCTTTTTTGATAGGATAAGCTTGTTTTCTAAATCTTGTCAGGGATAATATATTAAATAAGACATATGAAACTTATTTTTAAACATGTAGATTGGTGAGTCCTAGTGAAGAAACAAACTTAGAGAATTATGGAGTGTCAAGCTTTAATGTCCTTAAATGTTGAACTTTGCAGTGTTTGGAAGGAGAATGTGTGTGAGGCTGAAGGTCCACTAAAGCATAAAAATAGCACCCTAAAGGGCCCTCACCCAGCTCGTCAATGGAATTGGCATTGAGAGGTAGATTCTGCTTACATAAGTGCTGTGGGGTCTTGTGTAAACAAGAAAAAGAGGCTTTTAAAATTCCAACTTCAACTCATGACTTAGAATTTAATGAAACTGTTCAAGTTCAGCATTTTAATCTCACAAATTGGTTTATCACAGCCTAGTGGCTACTTCTTGTTTTATAATAAGCACAACAAAAAATATCGAGGAACACTTAGAAAATTAAACCAAGGGAAGTAAATATAATTCTGAGCTCATTAGAAGCAATTCATATTTTCATCTGTCTCATTAGAGAGGTTGTTATGAACTGAAAAATGTACTTTCGTATCTCTGTTTTTCGTACTTTTAGGCCAGCTTGTAGGAGCAGCATTTTTCATTATTCCCAAGGAACATACACATATATTTTTAAAGCACAACTTATGGTTGTACGAGGAAAGGTAAGGCAATGAAGAAATTCAGAATCATAAGGGCATTATACAACAATTACTTTCAAGCATTCATATAATTTCCACTGAATATTTATTCACAACTTTGAATAAGTTAATTTTACAATATCAAGATCTTTTATCTGAAACAGTTCAAATTATATTCTGCAAAAAAATCATGAACTCAAAAATGAAAAAAGAAATAATATATTAGTTAAAGACCATAGTTTCAGGCTTACTTTTTGACTGCATCAAACAGAACATTGAAATTTTGATAATGAGTACAGTATATTTTATTCTGTATTTTACTCACATAAAGCCAAAAGGATCAATTTTGGTACATATAAAACCAGTTAAAATGAATCAAAATCTTTAATCTGAATTTAAGAAACACTCATAAAGGATGTCATTATTTTTCATCTTCAGAATAGGCAGTATCATCTCTAGTTAACTTACATTTAGATCTTTGATTTCAATCATAGTAAGGGCTATAATTTAGGTCTAAGGATGACTTCAGGGTTTATCTTCATATTTTTCAACATGAGCTCTGAGTTAGAATATTATTGAAAAACCTTAGTATCTGAAGGAAGAGTATAATGTTTATTGATTTCAAACTCTAACTAGTAAATGCTGGAATTAAGCCTATTGAATCAAGCTGCCCTGTTATCAAAGTTACTCCTAGACTGTAGTATTTCTCTTAGGACACTGCAGTGTTTTGGGAGAAATGCTGTAACTGAAGTTTCCTGGATACTTCTTTGGAAAATGGGTAGAACAGAATCCAGGTAATCTGGAGACATTACATAAATTTGGCTACAGAATATGGTAAAATATCAGACACATAATATTCTGCTGCATGATATTCAAATTTCAGCATCAATGAGCAATAATGTTTACAGGAAAAGTTAGTAAAATGAACATGGGTCCTGTGTTTACTATGTTGCCTCCCTCTTGACAATACATTCATCAGCAGAGGCCCGGAGGATTTAGTGTGTGTGAAGATAATTTGGGTGTCAGTTGGAAGTCTGCCCAGTATTGAAAGCCTGCCATTGCTCTAAGATGTCACCTGGGACCATGTCATCAATCTACCCACCTTTCTTGAATGGCTTTGATGCCGATCAGTCTGGTTTCCTCCAGAATTAAAGTAATGGGTTGCTGGCTCTATTTCAGCTCTGTCAAAATAGCTGCAGAGCTTTTCTGTTGCCTTTCTACAAGGATTTAATCTACTCCGAGTTCCCTGACACATTATAAGGAGGAAATCTGTTTTCTCTGTCACATTTCCTTTCTCAGTTTCTCAATTTTGGGTTTACAGCAGAACATCTTTGCTTTGGATAAAAGCGTGCAGACTTGCTATGAAAGCCGGTGTTCTCATCTGTGAGAGGAGTTATTTAACTTAAGCATCTTGTTTCCCCACACCCCCGAGGCTTGCTGCATGTTGGTAGTAGCCGCTATAAGGGGGATCTTGCAGGCAGCATTTCAGGCATTACATATTTTATGTTTCTCTGTGCATTGTTTGACCCCTTCAAGGAAACAGTGCTCCTTCTCATGGACCTGCAAATTCACACAGTCTAATGCTGATTCTATTGTGGTAATATATTTTATTTGTTACTTCTATCATTCCTTCTACTGACTAGTACATTCTATGATGACAGAAGTTGCACTTCAGTGTGAAGTTAATAATAAAAATATCTATGAACTGAAAACTCTGGAAGAACTAACATATTAAATGTTTTCTGCCTCTTGTCTCATTGTATGATCACAATAAATCTGATGTTTGTATGTGTCTTTATTTTCTCTGTTTTAAATTCTTCTTTTTTTCAAATGATATAAAGAAATTTATGAAGCTGGATAGCCAGTATATGCTAGCGCCTAGAATTTATCCCAGTCTAACAGACTGAACAGTATTTTCTCTACGTCTGAGTTTTACTTCTTCTCCATGAAAGTAATGTACATTTGCTGAGTAGCTCTGATTGTCTGAACTCATACTCACAGAAATGCAGTTTATTAATGAAAAAACAAGGTTGAGTCAGGCAATGGGCCACTTCTAGTCTCAGCTACCCTGAAAACTGAGGAAAGAGGACTGCTTGATCCCAGATGTTTGGGATTGGCCAGAAAAATATAGTGAAACTTCATCTCCAAAACAAACAAATGAACAAAAAAACCCAAACAAACAAATAAAGGAACAAACCATGAAAGCCTGAATGACAATAACCCATTGCCACTAAAATCATGCATTTATTTTTGAAAAATTTGTTGAAAAATTGTGTTTTTGTTCAATCAGTAAATACTGGCTTGTCTTATTTTGATTTTTTTAAATTTTTTTTTCTTATTTTAAAAGGGAGTAAAATTAAACACAACAAAGCAGAACAGAATGGGACATAAGAAAGCATAAATTTCAAACCTAGATAACCAGAGATCTTTACTATCTGTCATATTGTCACTTGTTTTCTCCCAAATGTTTGTCCTTATCCTTGCATGTGGAGAGCTCAGACTAAATAACATAGCCAATCTTTTCACAAGATATGTAGTTCACTGGCTCCCACTTGCTAGGCAGGGGGGAGGGGGAGGGGGGACACGGGATGGGGGACAGGACAACATGAGATGTCTGATTCTCAGCCCACATGCAGGCAGGATCACAGTCGCCCCCCAGAGACAGGAAGAGTTCCTTGTTCTCCTGGCACACCAAGTCAACCAAACGGTGCAGGTCCTGATGCACCAGGGTCTCTCTCCTTCAGGCCACCAAAAGTCTGACACACTCTCAGCCGCCCCCATAGAGGGGTGGAGCTCCTTGTTCTCCTGGCACCCCGAGTCAACCGCACAGTGCAGGAGCTCCACCCCTCTCTGGAGGCTGCTGAGAGTATGGCCAACTTTCAGCAGTGCAAAGGAGAGAGACCCTGGTGCATCGGGACCTGCACCATGTGGTTGACTCGGGGTGCCAGGAGAACAAGAAGCTCCACCCCTCTCTGAGGGGGGCTGAGAGTGTGGCAGACTTTTGGCATCCTGAAGGAGAGAGACCCTGGCACATCGGGCCCTGCACTGTGCTTATTTTGATTTTTATAAACGTGTAGTTCATGGACTAAGAGAGGAGAAATTCTGGGTAAATTGGCTTTGCTGTTTATTATATTTTTTAAAGTTCATGTTAGAATGAAATTAATTTTTCACAATAAGAAAGTATTCTTATATCATTATTTTGTCTGGTTAAGTGTGTGTGTGTGTGTGTGTGTGTGTGTGTGTGTTTAAATTTTAGGCCCAACAACAAATTTAACTTTCAGTGTTTAGGAACTAGAAAGTGAAAAATATGTCCAATGTTTTTGAATATTACTTAAAGGGCTGAAAAAAATATGTCCTTTTAATTTGCATGTTGCTATATCCATAAGTTAAGCCTCAGGCCACTGTAGTCAAACATGAACACGTGACCCTAACTCTACAAAGACTGTATTAATTACTTTCTCAGCCTGTGAAACAAACCTAACACCCACAGTTATAGGGTAAAATGTTAATTCGAGCTCAAGGTTTGTTGAGATTCCAGCCGACGGTTGACTGGCTCTAGAGTAGGGCAGCGTGCTGGATGACAAATACCCCATGGCAGGGCAGTAGGAAGCAGTAACCTTCCTTGTTGTTTCCCGTTTTTATTGCATCCAAGGTAGAAGCCTATTGATAGGTGTCACCCACATCCAGGGTGGGGCTTCTGTCTTCAGTAAATCCATCACCTATATCCTAAACGGTGCTAAACAAATCAATGGGCCTATCAAGTATCACACACCCATAATCCAGTCACTACTCCAAAACCTCACCTATGACTTCATGAGGTTTTGGGGGGATATCTAGATATCAACCATAACAACAAACAAGATAAGGGATGTGTAGATAAATAAGTGACAGCACCTAGAATTCCACTTATAGAATTCCAGTGATGTGTGTTTATAACATTTTCTCCATTTTTATACATGGATTTGAGTTCTCTATTATGTGACATTAGAAAAATTCTACTTGACATGTGCACTCGCTAAAATTCAGACAGACTCTATTTAGTGGACACTACTAATGGAATTTGTACTTAAACACATTTTGACTCACCTTTTCATCAAGTTGGACTTTTAACTAAATTATTCACTTCCAGCATGAGCTAGAGAAGATGCATTAAGCATACATCAAATAATCTAAGGCCATGTAATTAATTAACTGTTTAATACTAATCAAATTATTTACTGATTCTGTTATTTTCTGCCACATTAAAAAATAAATCAACTGAAAAGTTTTGGCGCATATCGAGACCTCACTACTATATTACAGTGTCTTACATTTGTATGTTCTCTCATTCTCAGTTATAGTCACAAGGAATTGTTTCTATTTTCATTTCCTTTTTATTCACAAGAAAGTAGCATGGCAGAAATGTAAAGTGTCCCAACTTCCTTGCATTTACTAGTTCTGGGTAAACTTTTGGCTGTGAAAGTAATCTTTTGTCACACAAGAGAAAAATGTTAGGAAAATATTCATTGAGAAAATATCCTAATGGGTACTGACCTTTTAGAAGTTGTAGCCAAAAAAAAAAAAAAAATCAATGCTATCAAAATATAAAACAATCTTCCAATGAAGAAATAAGTTTATTTCCAAGTGTTACAAGTATTCTGAAAAAAAAATTGATTGGGGCAAATATCCAAGACATCTGTTTTATTAAATAAATTACTAAGAGAATGTTAGCCATTCATAGTTACTATCCACCTTCCCCATGAGATGAAAATAGCAAATTAAACCCTTTCCAACCCAGTATTAATCAAACAGGGAGATTTTGCACCTACAAGATACAATAAAACCCAGAAACATTAAATAATAAATTATAATTACCATTACTCTGTTAGTAAAAGAGTAGCCTTGTATTTGTTGCTTTTTGACCCAAACATATATTTCTGATTACACATAAGGCAAAAACAGAATTGTAGCCATTGATTAAGCAGCCACTATTCTGATAGATACAAAAGATTTGGCAATATTCTTGAAAAACATTTATGTGGAAATATGTGTACATATATTTTTATAATAATACTATATAATGTGTAATATATAATGTCTTGTATGTTTTCTAATTTTATTCATGAACGTGCTGTAAAAGTAGACATGTAAACTGTGTTCTCTAAAGGTCACATTTGAGATGTCACTTGAACTTATTTTTTCAGCAAATCTTTTTATCGCAAAATACCTTTTGCCTTTCAATTTTTCCAGTGGTACTGTTGCTGCCACAATAAATGCTGATCTTTGTTTAGTTGAATTGAAAGCAGACATTGTATACACCATTTTCTAAATGAGAGGACTTTAGAGAATAATAGGAATCTCATAGGTTTCAGAAAGCTGAGTAGCATATATATATATGAGTAGCATATAGCATATATATATATACAGTATGTGCCACTCTTTAAAAACATCGAAAGCGTTACAGTTGTGGGTATCATGTGAGTTTCCCTTCGTCTTTTAGCTTTGCTGCTGTTGTTGTTTCACAGTCTTTTGGTTTTCAGAATAACTTATTAACCTCTTCATTTTCTAAGTCTGATGGAGTTGTTGATACATTTTATTGCTTAATAAATGTTTTCCTTTAAATAGATGAAATACTATGACTGAAATATTTTTCTTCAAACTGTGTCACCACTCATAGGAGACCTATAGGCATAAAGGACTCAAAACTGTTCCACTCAGAGCTCCAACATGATTTTCATTTGTCTTTTCTCACTGTCCAGATAAATGTAACTAATCTCTTCTAATTATACAGTCCAATTTAGTGAAGATCTTGGAAAATGAATTTTCTGAACATGTAAAATGCACATACCAATATCCAAAGTGAACACTCAAAAACTAAATTTCTTAATGTATTTCTGGAACATCTGAGTTAAATATATAAGCTTCTCCTTTCAAGATGGTGATATTTTTCTAATGATTAGCTTCACTTACGCCTACTAGAGGTTTGCTTTGCCTGTGAATGTCATTTGATAGTGGGAGCAGCCATCTCCCTAGTCATTTTACCTTTTCTTATACCAATGGCTTATTACCAAAGCACTATTGAGCACTGATGAGTATTTGGAATCATGAAATATACAGTTGTCCACTACTTTTCAGATTCTTTTTTCCTTTCCTGGATCTCCAGTCTCAGCCCACCTCTCATGATAACTCAGCTCTCAGAAAGAATCTTTTAAGCTCCCATAGTTTCCATTCCCATCTGGAAGCTGATTGCTCACATCTGCTGCTTTCTACCAATGACATGTTTGTGTCCTGAAAAATAAACCTGCATGTATGTTAAACTGATCTCCAAATTTAGCATTTGGCAGAAAGAAGTCTTCATAAAAAATGGTTCAAATAAAAATACTCTTCATTTTGTGCAAAAAAAAAAAATCTTAAAGGCACCAACAAATAACAGAATCATGTGTCACTGAATGATCATTAGTGAGGTTCTTTCTCATTTAATCTCTGCCCCTCACCCAGACTCCTTTCGGTTATTTTCCTAAATACATGTCAGTGCTACCAGCTTTATTACCTAATCATGCATACACATTATTCAGTCCAGTTCATACAAAACATCTCTGAAAAAATGTAACTTTATTTCCTTATTAGTTACAAAATTAAAATATTTCCAGGATCCTTCAGCTAATAAGTGGTAAACTCACAATTTATTCTCAAATGTCACTGAGACCATTGTGTATTATGTCCCTTTGCTACCAGTGTTTGAGTAGAAAAATAAAATTAAAATTTTAAAGTTTTTTGTTGTATCATTCAGACTAGTTTCACATGGCAATCTGGAATATATTTTCTACATTTTATTAAATGAATATTGCTAAGTAGCTGCCTAGAAATTTCCTATTCTTTTCCTTTCCTAGAAGTGATGACAACATTTCCAAGGAAATTAAGGAGATATGTTTCCCTTGCTAAGTGACCTAAGCATGCTTATGAAAGAAACTAGTCTGCATAACATACTTCAGAGGCCAGTGAATTATTTGTGCTCTACTACAAGGTCACTATAATTCCTCACTAGCTATCAATTGCTTGACAATAGGGTGTCATCCATCAGCCTGTAACTTTCATTGCCAAGTGCATTCTATTTTTATATACCCATGAACTCACACATTTAGCAGAGACAGGAAGATGTCTTTCTCTGTAGGGTGAGCAATGAATTGTGTGTTTCATCTGAAACATGTTATTTTACATGTATTATTCAAAAATATTCTTTGCCACAGAAAAAGATTCTTCGGAAAAAATTCTAAAATATTCCACCTTAAAAACCATTTTCTTCTAAGAAGGTTTGCTACAGAGAGCATGTTGAAAAAAATTCCTTCTATTCTGCCATTTTATAAAATATATCTCAGCAAATAGTCATAAATCTGTCAGATATTGCAACCCAGTTTGGTGTTATATACTAGGAAAATGAACTCAATAGCAATATAATCTTACTTTCCAATATAACTGAACTAGGGGAAAATATCTCAGGAAGAATGCAGGCATAGAAAGCAAATAAAATCTAAGTACTGCAGATATAAAAAGTTTATGATGGCATATACAACTTCGGATATTGCTGTTTTTTGTTTATTAATTCTAACACAAACCTTCAGTCATATTCTTTTTAATTTGGTTTATCTCTTCTCATTTTCTATAAAAAAGTAAAATTACATTTTACCATTTATCTTTCCTTGTCTTTTTAAATCTAACTTTTCCATTAAGAATAACACTAGACCACTCTATAGATATTAGCCTGTTTATGCAACACTATTTTCTCAGCATTGACTCACTAGAAACCATATCATAGAGATTTATTGATTTATCTTTCTTGAAAATCAGATAGTGTGTGTCCATTTATCAAATTGGGATTCTAATTGAGGGGTAAGCATATCTGGGTCAAATTATTTCTTGGCAGTGTTTAAGGGTTTCAGCTTATCTGACTTTCCATAATTAGAAGACAGAATAATATATTTAGCAAATGAGGATAAACCACTATTCAAATGTTTAAAAGATTATTTTAACTTGTTGGAGACATAATGTGCTATCTTTGGATTCTTTTCACCTAAGCCTTTAGAGAATGAATGCCAAATGATTGACTAAAAGGAAATGGAGTTGATTGTCCCTTTTTGGCATAATGCTGCCATTCTTTCACACTGCAACACCATTTAGCAAATAACTTTTGAGTAACATAGGAGAAAGAGCAGAAGTTTTCAAGAAACAATATGAAACTATAAAATGCTCAATAACAAGGACCCCGGCCATTATATATGCTAAATGGCAAGTGGAAAAAATAGCTCCTCGTTGATCTAGAGTAAGAAGTCTTTAATTTGACTGACTGTGCCATTTATAAACCAGCTGTTCATTTGCTCTCCAGCATCCTCATTTATGACTTTTCCCATTTTCTCCTGGGAATTCAATGCTTCAGGCAGAATAAATTTCTTTCAACTTTGTGAAAAAATCAAACTGCTCTTACCCACCAGATTTTAAGGATGCTGTGTGCTTTGCTTAGATCATTTGTCCATGTCTCATTGCACTCTCTTTCCTGAGATCAAGGATTAAATGTGGTCTTCACAAAGTCTTGATTAGACATTCTTTAGTGATTTTTAGAAACTGCATTTCCCCTATCCTGGCCTCATGACACTATAATACAATTCATTTGTTAATTATCTGAATTTCCCAATAATCCCAGAAAAGAAAGTAATTGCCTTGCTTAGTGTTGAGGCCTAAATTAATTACATGTTAAAAATCATACAAACAGCAGACATTTTATGCGGAGGGGAAAACATAATCAAAGGCATGAACTTAAGAGTGCTATAGGAAGTACTGAATTCCAGGTTCTCTAAAGAAGATGGCTTTAATATAGTTACAGTATTCTGTACTCTCAAAGTCACCTTGAGTATATAAATAATGAGATGATATTGATGAATTTCAATCTAGACAATATACTTCAATATTGGAGAGTTAAGATAAGCTTCTTGTATTTTAATGTATATATGAATGCAAAATAAAAAAATTAGATATGAAACATTAGATGTGTCAGTATATCGGAGAGAGGAAATTATCATCAGTTGAGCACAAGTACCTTGTAAAGTAGCATCTTTTAATATTAATTTTTCTTGTGGGCAACTTACAGTGTCTGAATATGAAAGAATAAAGTATGTGCACAATAAATTTATTTTTATTTTTATTACTTAATTGCTTATTTTAAAGAGAATTAAAAACAGTAACAGTGAAACAGAATTTCACAACAAGATGATAGGAAATTAAAAATGGTCATTGTTTTGCATATTGTTATCTCCAAAATAGTTGCTCAGATTACAAGAAAAAGGCATGCAAAATTGATCAAACAACATAAGCACTAAATTGGAATAGTTTCAAATGTTCTTTACCTTATTACATCTAGATGCCTAGAATTTTATCCTGGACTTAATTATATAATAATTGTTGATATTTTAGCCTATGCTGTTTACAAAACGTGTGTTACATTGTGTGATTTCTGAAGATCCTTCAAGTAGGTAGGATCATTTTCTCATTTACAAAATATAGATAATAGATGCCATATTCATCTTAGGCCTCCATCACTTTAGCTTTTTAAACAATAGAAGTTTATTTTCTCAGATGTTAGAGGACCTGGGGATCTAAAATCAAGGTGCAGCCACTGTAGAGCTCTGGTGGGGTTTCTTCCTTGCTCGAGGACCTTGTTTTCTCACCGTGTGCATCTGTGTTTTGCAGGTGTGAACAAAGATCTCACATGCTTACCTAATCTCACTCTTCTTGTGCTCGCCTCCTCTCTCATTATAAAGAATCAAGGATGAGTTTTAGGACGTTAATACCATCACAAGAGTCTCATACTTACAAATTTTTCTAATCCCAATTATTTGTCCCAAAAGTACAATATCCAAATCATTACACTGGGAATTTTGGGCTGAGTATATGAATTTTGAGGTACAAAACTTTTGATCCATAACTATAAATGATACTGGAAGACAATTGTCTAAAGACATCATAGTGAGTTGGGTAATACCTAGTGTAAGGGGGTTTTTTTGAAGCACTTTGTAATCTTCTTTGGAAATAAGGATGAATAAATGCAGTGAGTTAAGTTGAAATCATGCCGAGCGATAGGCTCTTAAATCCATGCAACTGATATTCTCATTAAAAGAGTACATCTACAACACAAGTATTGGAAGCAAACACTCGAAGTAAGTATGAAACATAATTTCATACTTTCACATTTCAATTTACATTTTTGTTTCCTTTGTCCTTTATATCTTTATCCTAAACCAGTAACAAAAACATTCATACACAGTAATTTTTATCTGTATTGTGTTTGCATGACGCTTACTCAATCTAAAGTGAAAAATATTCTTTCTAAAAAGGAGAACTTGGTTAAACGGTTTATAACAGAATAAACTTTCTTCAATGCTAAACTCCAGCTATTGTGTATTTTAAGATAAAGTGACTTTCTCTAACAAGAGCCAAGTGCCACAAGTAGTTTCCACAGCATAAGGAGTCTTAAAATTAGAAAAGTAAAGTGCAGCATAATCAGTAACCTTATTTCTATGTTTTAAACTCTAAGCATTTGTTAGCATCTTGACATACCTTATTCGTGGTTTGCTGTGCAAGGAGGAAATAAAAGAACTTTAGAATCTTACTAACTCTTGTTTTAGCTTTCTGAGATGTTTCACGTTTAAGGTCGTGATAATGGTACCAAATGATTCTACTATTTACATTTCATATGTAAAGATTTATTGGAGTGCTTATTTCTAAATTGAGAAACTCAAATTTAATCATGACCACTATCAACTAATATGGACCTGAGTTTAAAATGGGATGTGTTTAGGGAAGTACGTGGTAACTTTCCGTACTTTCTGCTCAATTTTTCTGTAAAAAAAAAAAAAAAAAAAAAAAAAAAAAAAAAAACTTTTTTGTTTTGTTTGCCTAATTCTTTGGTGTAGCTGTGTTCCAAACCCTTGTTACAGAAAATTTTTCCAAGGCAACAATCAGCATGTCATATGTGTGAACTTGAAGATATGGAAACCATTTCTTTGGGCTTCTAGAAGACAAAGCTGCTATTTTGCTCCCACTGTGCTTGTGCTACATGTACAAGTAACATATTTGCATGTGTTCTTCATTTGATGGAGATTATTTTGGAAATTAAACCATTTTTATTGAAAATTATTGGGCTTATTCCTTAGTAAGTGGAAGAAGAAATATACTGGGATAAAGTCTTCAGTAGGCAGTAAGGTTGTAGGTGATATCCTGAAAACTATTAGTGCTCAGTATTAGTACTCACTTAGTGATTAATGTTTTTTTAGATAGAAAACAAACACATACAAAAAAAGAGATTTGCTTTCACAGTTGTGGCTTTGAAATCATTAAAAAGAAAGATTTTCTTCAAGTAGACCTTGCTAGCTGTGTTGCATGAGATATTAGATGACAACTAATGTAGATTAATAGAACTGTGGAGGTAATGTTTCTATGGTTTGTTGATAAGATGATGATTTAACAAATAAACATAGATACTCTCTTTGGAAAAGTTATTATGCCTAGTAATAATTTTTAAAAGGAATTGTCCTACATATTAAAAACAGATTATAATCTAACAAGACATCACTTGGATATGTAAACTATAAAATGTTCAATTTGTAAAAAGCCTAGCAATGAGTTTAATTAAATTAATAATATGAATCTCAAAATACAAAAATGAGAATTTATATAGAAAAGCATGTAATGTCAATTTTATTTTATTGGAGAGACACCACAAGGTTCTAAATGTAAAATGTAACATTTATAATCATCTATACTCTTCCCAAATTATTCTAAAAAAATAGACACAATTCTTTAAAAAAATCTTGTGAATTGTTTTCAAATCTTTTCTAAACATTGCTATGAGTTTCAGGAAATACAAAATGGATATATGTGTCCTGTGTTTACTTTCTCTAATGTGCTTCATTTTTATTTGAAAAATAATCTATATTATCATTCTTGTGTATATTGTATGAAATGAAAATTTATATAAACTTCTTTCAAATACATATTTGATTTCTCAAAATTGTCTTATTGAATTTTTCCTTTTATCTGCCTTTTTTCTTTAAATATTTGAAATAATAAAACAACCTCATCATGATCCATAGTCAATTATTTTCAAAGATTTTGTTTATCCCTGTTAATGACAAATTGTTTTATAACATTAATTCTATTTTAAGTGTCAAAATCTGAATGCAAGCTTGTACTGAGTTAGGCATTCCACACTGCACTTTCAGATATTCTAAAGTCAATTTTATAGTATCTGAATCTAGTTATTTTTATTATAAAACTTAAAAGTTATAGATAGTTCTCTTTTTTCCAAATGGTGTTTCTTTCTTATTAAGGTATAGGAGATATCTCTGTCTATGGTGGTCTGATATCTAATCTCAAAGAGTTCATTAGTTAGCTACTGCTATTTATTTATATCCAGAATAAGTGTTTTCGTTTTTTTCAGTCTTTATTTTTTATTAATACATTTTCAGTACATACTGATTACGTCCATTATGGGGATTGGACACATGTGTGTAATACAACCTAATTTTTTCACTTCCTTTCTCTCTCCTCACTTTCTTCCAATTCTTGGTCTCTGCTCATTGCAAAACATCTATCTCTCTTTTCCTACAATTTATATCATATATATATGATATAATCATATATACATGATATAATCATATATATATATATATATATAATTTCTCATATAAGAGAAATCATGAGGGATTCAAATTTGTTTCAGTTAACATTATAATCTCAAAGTATGTTCCATATAAATAGTTCAATTTATTCTTCATTTTGCAACAGTAACACTTTGTGGTGTGCAAATACCAGATTTTTTAATCCATTCACCTGTTCATGGACATAAACCCCATTTTAAAGATTTAACTCTTATAATTGTGCTTTTGTAACATTTCTGAAGCATAGATTCTAGTATGGAAATTCTCAGCTAAAAACTCTCCCTTGGTTTTTGAGCAAAGATGGTGTATAATTTGGTCTTCAGACCATGACACTCAGATCTTTATCCATCTTGATTATATAGTAATTACTTGAATAGAACTGGGTTTAATTGTAGGTGCACCTCCAAAGCAGGTAGTCTTAACTATTGAACAACAGTGATGGTCTTTTTTGGCTATGCTTCTTTCTGAGAGGTTAGATATGACCTTTGTTTTTCTTTTTCTTTTTTTCTTTTTTTTAGACTTTTGTTATTGATTGGAAGACAACATTGTTGTAATGTTTTTCCACTTCAAAGAGTGCTGGCCAAACTAAAGATTAAGCCAGATGCATTTTTGTGGATTGCTTAAAATGATAGGTCCCCATTCATATAGCACTGGAGAGAATATATCAATATCTCCTCTAAAATAGTTCACTTTTTTAATTCTTTGTTATTTTTTCTTTGTATGCTCTGTAGACAAAGCAAATTGAAAAAGGATGGCTTTGCTTGAGGACTGTGTATTGTAGCTTCAGTTGTGCTTTGTGGTCTTATTATTTGAAAGAAAAAAGCAACTAAGAACAATATGCGGTAAGAGCTCCTTCATATTCACCTTATGGTTTTCAGAGGTTTGTATTTATACCAAAAAAGAAATGGTGTTACTAAGAGATATAACCTTGGACTGCCATGTGTTTTGAGATGTATTTGGTCCAATCTAGGGCTGAGGGCACAGGAATACCCTTCTCTTGAGAATTCATATTGGTCTGCACAGGGATCTGGGCCAGGAAATAGACAAGCATCATCTATCAGAGTGTGCAAAATCATCATTCAAATTTGACCCTGTGTAATACCGGGCAAAGTTGACAGTAACTAACTGGATAGAGTTGAATTTTCTCTTTAAGTTGCCATTGAAAGCCGATGAATCCCAGGTTTGAACAGAGAAAGTTTTGAGGGCTTATGGAAAGTCAAATGCTGATGAGTTTCAAGAGAAGTGAGCTAGACTTCCTGCTATTAAAACATTCATTTCAGTTTACTAGAGAATAGGAGTTGTGATTTTAATTCATTAGTTTATGGAGTGATATATGTATATTACCAGTAACTATTTTATTAAAACATTGTATAGATATATTTCATTAAAGCTTATTCAATTGTTATGTTTACCAACCAGTGAATTTCTATCATTGTTTGTGACACATGGCAAAGAAAAGGCAAAAAATCCACAGTGCTTCTTAGAAAATGATTACTATTTGATCAGTATAATTGTAAAACTTCAGTTCTTTTTACTGTAACTCTCTGCCTTAATTGTTTTACTTTATTTTCAGCTCCCAACTATCAGGTTCTAAAATTATTAAAGTTCACAAATGGTGGAAAACTCTCTAGAATTTAATAAATATGAGATAGTTCCTCCTATACTATTTGAGCCTCAAAAATATATTATATCATACATTTAGTTTAACTACAAATCAAGACAATATAAATTCAAAATAGCAATCACATGTTGAAGTTTACATAGCTGAATGCATATACACAGGCCTTATTTACTATATAAAACTGTAATCTCTTTCAAGTACTAGACCACTAAATCTATCTTGAGCACTTTATGAGCAAAGAAACTATGGCAATGAAAAAGTTTGAGAAGCAAAGAAAATAAATTCACTTTTTCAAAGAGTATTTTAAAATTGTAATATATTTCCTTTTTAAATTTCCTTTAATGTTTTGTGTCTGATGTTACTGTTTTTCATAATGAGTTTTAGGTTAAAAAAAAAGGAACTAACAAATTGTAACATGTGGCAGGATTAAAATCTGGAATGCCATTCTTTGTGTGTATTTCTGTGTATTATCCTCTCCTAAAAGAATAACCTCTTGGTTTCTAAAAATGACATAACTTTTCATTGCTCAACACAATATTCAAAACTGACTGATTTCTACACCAATAGTTATTTTAGATTTTGTATTTGTGCTGCAAGAAAGTCAGGGAAAGTTTAAGGTTATTGAAAATGGTCTTACTTATTTGAAAAGAGAAAATTCCCTGGTTTCATGGCTGAATTTCAAAGAAAAAGATCAGAATATCAACATCTCTGAGCATTTGACTTTTCAACTACAAGAAGTTTTGTTGACAAGGAATATTTGGTACTTGTCATCCATCTGCCAGAGGGAAGATTCACGTTAAGAATGGGATGAAGGACCGAGAAGCATAGGTCAGTAGCAGAGGTCTTGCCTGGTGTGTGCAGGTCGTGGATTCATTCCCCAGTAGTGAGGATGGGGCAAGAGATGAAGACATGTGACTTGCCTGAAGGTTTCAGTGTCTAAAATAGAAATCATTATTTTATAGATAAAGAAGTGTTCTATTCAATGAATTATCAAATTTATGTATCTGAAGGGCACACTCTATTGGCACTCAAGGGCAAAGTAAAATCACTTTGTAAAGGAATAAAAATGCCACTGCAATTTTTGAAAGATAATTCAATCAAATTGTTCTATTACCTATTTAGAACTGTTTTTCAAATTAGAGGAAAATTCAGAATATCTAAAGGGATATTTCAGAAAAGGGAGCTTAACCCTTATGTCCTTCAATTCTATACAAGGAGAATTCTTTACAACTATTAGAATTCTTACAAACAGAAATTCACTAGCTCAACAAAGAGTTTGCTAACAGGGAAAAGCTTATGTATCTGAACATGAAGTTTACTCAACACAAAACTAAAATATTAATTCAGAAGTTGCAACATGCAGGCCAAAGGCTCCCACAGATGTGTATTACAAGTTTACTGTCTTTGACCTATTCCATGTTGACATACTTATTTCAAAGTGGAATTTTTATTAATATATTTTAAAAATCAGTGAATTTTGTCATGTGAATTTGAAATATTAGCTTATTTTTCTACTTTTTCAAATCTAGCACTAAATTCAGAGTCTAGTGTTGTGGAGATATCTAGAAATAGCATAATTAAAATGTGTTGAGTTTCTTTCCTCTTGTCTTTTTCTCTCCTCTTCTCTCTTTCTTTCCTTCATTGTACATATGTTTTTTTTTAAATTCTTGTTGTCCTTCATGTTCATCTCTTTTCCCTCTGACTAGTCAATCACTTCTAAGACAGAAGTGAGGGACAGAGAATTTCACCATACCATTCTTACACAAGTTGTAATTCATGTTGAAAACTTCTTACTCTTGCAAACACCCACTGCTGGCTCTTTCTCAGATGAATTACTTCTTGAGTTCTTCAACATTCCCTTGGAATATATGACTTAATCCATGTACTGAGCATCATCTGTAATTGCCCAGATGGTTCCTTCTATACCCCACATTCTATGTTCCCTCACTGAGTCACTTGAGTTGTACATACAGATTTTTGAAAGAGAGTTTGAATTATGTAAAACCTAATCTCTTTTTTTTCTATTCCTAGGTACTTACATGTTTCAGCATCTCACTTGTGGTTAAGTTTTTGTTTCTCTTTATTCTTTTTTCCCCAGAAATTTTTGAGATTCTGGTACTTAACTCACAAATTGCAACCTTGGAATTATTTTTGGAACACACTTTCACTTGGCCCAGAGGTGGGGAGTGTATTCTCCAACTTGCTTTAATGGCATGTTCTTTCTACTTTTTATCTCTATTCATATCCATAAATCCAGCAAATGCATGGTGAGTGTTGTGTCTGTCCAAAGTACTGTCTTCCTTAAGGATCTTGCACAGAATGACTCATTTAATCCTTACAATGATCTTATATAACAAACATGATGAATATGCTTTTTTCTTCACATGTGGAAATTGAGATTTTTGCAAGTTTGAGGAAATTCATAAGGGCTACTGAGTTAGTAAAGCAACAGAGAGAATGATGATTGTATCTCTGATTCCAAAGTTTGTACTCAAAATCATCATCCTATTATACCACTTTTTGTTTTCCCAATATCCACTGGTAATCATTTTATAAATGTAATTTTTATATTCTGGAAATACAATGAATATTTGATGAAATTCTACTTTTAAAACACAATCCACAGGGCTGGGGATTTTGCTCAGCGGCACATATGCTTGCCTGGTAAGTGGGAGGCCATGAGTTCAATTCCTGGTACAAAAATAAAAAAGCAATCCACTAAGAACAATAGAGGTATGTCTCAATTAATCATCACAGAATGAGACTAAATACAGCATCATTGTGATTTCCAACTTACAGCCAAGAAACTAAAATTCTGAGAGAAGCAGCAGCTTGCTCAGGTAAACAGTCTCCAGTTCATTGCAGCCTGGTGCTGTGACTGCTCAGAAAGTCTCTCAAAGCCATTTGGGACTTCTCCCTTTTAGAATATTGGGAATTTGCTATTAAAGGACAAGAGATGTCACTGGTTCTCCAATTGCCCCGAAGAAAATTTAATACTCTATTAAGATGTAGTGAATATATCAGTTTTATTTCAAGCTTATTTCAATTATATGAGAGCAAGTTATACAAGAAATGAAGATCTCTATTGGCGTACTGAGGGCAAGGTGAAAAACATATATCAGTGCATCACCTATATTCATATATATATATATATATATATATATATATATATACACGTCTACATGATTAAATGCTTTAATAAGTTTTACAATAATCATTATCATAACACAAGACACTGTTCTACATCATATGATAGAAAGTTATGCCAGAATATTTAATGTTACTGCAGCTAACTCTTCCAAAATAACAGGATATTATATTTGCGTGCAAATTAGACTTGCATTAATTGTCCGGTGAAGCCCGTATGTTTCGCAGTACTAATGTTAGGAAACTAAGACATAGTAACTTGGCTGTCACAGTAATCTTTAAAAATATAGATTCAGTAGGGAACATGCCCTTGTGGGTGATCCTATTGGCTGTCCATTCAATGGTCATTTGTCTACTTAATTCCTGTCAACAAAATCTGATATGAATCAAATTCTAATTTGAAAAAGACTCTCAGAAAATAGACATATATTATGATTGGTATAAGCACAACATGATGATTTTTATTTCATTTATCATTCTCTCTAATGATACAGTCTGTTTCAGTGTAATGAAAGACATATCTTACATGGGTCTCTCAGGGAAAAATATTTCAACATGGCCAGGAAAACACATATATGAAAACTGATCATTTTTCTTTCTTCCTGTTTTGAACACATTTTTAAAGGAAGTGGTGTCTGTATGTGAGGCAGTCTTCTTACAGTTTCTCGACAGAGAGCCTAAGTAAGACAGCTGCACCTGAATGTGATACAGTAATACGATGGGACACAAGGCTTCCACAACATCAGTGACACTGCATGAAATATGAGTTTACTTTGCTCTGACCCTGTTGGTTTATCTTTACAAATTGTATTCAAATGCATTAGTAAACATTATCCTTTATGAATGGTTTTGACATACAGGGCATGTAAATCATGGATTCTTACTGGGGCTCTACCTGATGGAGCAGTCTGTCTTTCAACAGAATGCTTAATGTCCCTGTCTCTGTTTCCTCATCTGAAATATATGTTGATATTGATACAGGTGTTAATAGCTGTTACTTAATAATATGATAGGAAATGATTAGCAAATTGCAATCCATGATAAATTTAAGAGATCAAGTACTTTTAAGAAAATTATCTACGCTCTCTTTTCCCAATTAGATATTAAATAGATGAGCAATTTGGTAAATGGAAATCTTATCCCTTCTGTACCAAATATCTTTTTGGTCATGGAATTAATCCTTCAGAGACCTTTAAAAAATGCTTCAAGTTACATACATTTTATGACATTTTTATATTATAATTTCTTGAAACATTTAAAAACAAGGTATAGATATAGATTACTAGAGCAAGCTAGTACCAAAAAAGATGTATACAGTTATCTGTTGCCCACTGGTATAAGGAAAAACTACCATTCAGTTTTCATTGTTGTTATTTTCCTTTTAAAAATTAGCTTCTACTTTGACTTTTATGTGATTGTTCTTAAAAAGGTTTGCCTATTACTTTAGCTTTTCCTTGCTATGCAAGTAACTGCTTGGAGTCATTCATCTCTCATGCTAATCCTGGTTATGTTGTTGTTGTTGTCCTGGTTACAGTTATGTTGTTACTCAAAACAATCACAATAGTTTTGATTATCTGTAAAACAAGAGTAAATAGGTTCTGAAAGATATGGTGGAAAATTGAAGAAAATGCATCAGCAGTTTTGGGTCCTCAGAAGCCTATTTTTCTTAGTATCTTAGATACTAAGAAAATTTGTTGAAACAGATTTGAACCAGAATTCTTGTAGGTTTTCCATATTAACACTGAGAGTACAACTGCATCAAATGTTCTCCATTGTTATACAGCCCAACTTTTGAGAAAGATGGTCTCAAGGTCTACAGCTACCCTGACAGATGAAAAAAGCAGAGAACTCTAGCCCGTTGCAAGGGAACATTGGATTAGGAAATAGAGGACCACGAATCCTCATTCTGCCTAGCCTCTCACTAATTAACCTCTTACTAATTAGAAATGCCATTTTTAATTACCATCATTTCCCTCCTTAAATGTAGTGAAGGCTAACTTTGTAAGGCTTTGGGGTTCCATTATGTAAAACAGCTGTAAATTACCTAAGTGATTAATATGGTCTCTTCTCTTGGCCCTGGAGGCTCGCTTTCCCTGGGGAACAGCGATGTCAAACACAGAGCTCAGCATCATGGGACAGAGAACATGTTTTTCAGATATAACTTAATAAAATGATCTGAAATGATGAAAACTTATGCTGACTGTGGTATACCAGATGGCTACCAGTGAATGGCTTGGTCTCAGTTATCACAGAAATCAATACATAGTTTTCTTTAATCTCCTGTCTTGCATGATGTTGTTTCACTCACTTAGGCTACTTATTATCTTCCATCTATGGTGGTTTCCTATAAGAATATTAAAAACCCTTACCCTCCATGGTCTGTGATCCAGCTTTTCCCCCAAGTGAAAAGACTTACCTTCCCATCTCTGCCTGGTTACTTCCTAACCATCTCTCCAAATTAGCTTTTCGAAGATCTTTTTTTGCTGCCCCTCCACCAATTTGATAGGGACCCAATTTTATTCTTTAAAATCTATCCTATTATAGTATATACGTGAAAGCTGAAATTGTTAAAAATCTAAACAGGAAAAAACACACATAACTGGATTTGCATATTTTAAATCTATGTTAAGGGTCAACTGTAACAACTGTATATGTAGACAAATATTTGTTTTTATAAATTAGTGTTTATGATTAGGAACATGAAAAGAAACATTTCAATGTGAAACATAATGAAGTTTTTTCTTGGGTGTTAGGACAGGTTTGATTCACAGCAAACTTACTCTTCTCTACATTGAGTTGCCTCAATAAGACAAATCCTATATTACCATCATCACTCTGTTAATTGTGGCACTAATTTTATGGCGAGATTACTTTCCCATTATCAAAATCATTTCCTGTACCAGAAGGGGCTCCTTTCACCTTGGAGGTGAGTCTCAGCTGCAGAAATGTGCCCTTCATAAGGAAGAGGCCATAGATAGCAGAAGGAAGCCTCCATTAGCTGGACACATCTGCTTTCCAGGTGTCGGTAAGTTCTATACTTGGCCCTTAGGTGAAAAGTCACATGTGCCATCAGTGAATAAATAGACCGGAGAGAATTAAATACAGGTGATGCTGGCTGGATGTTAGTCTCATTCTAGAAAAGGAAAAAAATTAATAATAGAGGAGACTTTACACTACTCAGTCTAACTGAATAATTTCATTCTTCCCTTGGTTAATGGCAGATGGAGAATTTTAGAACAATTTAAAGTTTGAAGGGCAAAGTAACTGAAATACACTGCATGAAGTTAATATACTTTGCATATTTTATATAAGAAAAACGGAACTAGGGTAAAAGAGAACATTGGAGTGATGAGTATCTCCCATGTGACTCGCCCATTTTCTGGTATTTTGACTATGCATTTTATCACAACAATACGTGAAATCAGATGCGACTTTGTTTATCAATGAAATTTGATATTTCTCTACACCACTAGTTACTGTGTCAATATTTTGTTGAATATGCTTTCTAAAATATAGAATTTTCTGTAGAAATCAGTTTATAACATAAAATATTTTTCAATTGTTTTAAGAATCCATTAATCAACTTCAATATAGTTTCTTTTTCTTCAATAGAAGATGACTCCTCCAAACATTAAGGCAGTTATCATTAAAGGAAAAGAAAAACAATAAAATCCCACAGTCTTATTAAGCTAACTGATCAACCGTTTTTGATACTTTTTCATGTTTTATAATCAATTTTCCCAAAACAGTGAATCCAATTATAAACAAAGAACAGTTTTATTTATTTTACTTTCCAATTTTTTAATAAAAAAGTACAAACATACAAACTATGAAAGGAATTTTAGTGAGTATGCATGTACCTACACTGGATTCTGGTATCATTTTTGCTGCATTTGCTGTATAATTTATGTGTCTACCTATCCACTGTAGGTTCTAATCCATATAACTTTTCCCTCAATTTGTAGTTTTTCCATGTAGCTGTAATTTCTTTTTCACTATACTTTATAATATTTGCAGAGGAATGATTCTTTTATAAGCAAAGTGAAATTTTCTTTTATAATATTATCATAAATGATGCATTGCATTTAGAAATGATTGCATTTGTAAATAGAATGTACTTTCCAATTACAGTTAATAAGCATTCATTGAGAACCAATTAAAGGCCAATCATTGTTATGTACTATGGCTATAAAGATGAATAAAACATCTCTTTTGGTCAAAAGGGTTTAATTCACTAGTAGTAAAAAAAAAAGACCGCTATTTAATTTTGTTTTGTACAGTGCAACAGGATAATTATAAGAGTAAAGACATGTACAAGGTTTAGATATAGCACAGAAAGGGAAATCATTAACCTCGTATGGCCCAACCAAAGAAGACTTCATGGAAAATTTAGTATCTTCACTTAATTTTGGAGAATACAGTAACAAAAATGTTTGGTTCTATATCCAAATAACCATCTTCAATCCACATGTTGTCACACAGTCTTTCTTCTTCCTCTTCTTCTCCTTCTTCTCCTTCTTCTTTTCCTCCTCCTCCTCCTCCTCCTTCTTCTCCATCTTCTGCTTCTCTTCTCCCTGTTTTAGTTACTTTTCTTGCTGCTGCAATAAAATATCTGACAGTCAAAATCATAAAGGAAAAAGTTTATTTAGTTCAGAGTTTGTAGAGGTTTCAGTCCAAAACTGACTGACCCCAAGGCAGAGTGACATCACAGAGAAGAACAGTTGTGCTACCCACAAGGTAGCAAAAGCAACAAGGGTGGAACACTGCATCTATCTGTCCCTTCATACTCTATCTAGGCTACAGGGATTATGCCAGCATTGAAGCATGTATCAATCATACACTCTAGATTCAACCACCTCTGTAAAACCTCAACCTATCACCACATGAAGCTTTGGGGGAGGCATCTAATACGAACCATTAAATCCTCTGTCTTCTTACTCTTATCCTCCCCTCCTCTCCTTCTTCCTTTTCCTACTCCATTTCCTTCTTCCTTTACTTCTTGCCCTACACCTAGGGGTTTCTCATTTACCTACATACATAACTACCATCTCTATTTTTGTTTTTTTGAGATAAATTCTTCTTACACTACAAATATTCTCTCTCCCTCTCTCTCCTCTCATTCTCTCATTCTGCTACTTCTTCCCACCCTCTTTTCCTCTTTCTTTCCCTCCATCCCTTTTTGACTTCTTTTCTCTCTTTCTGTATCATCAATTACTTGTAAAAATCTCTGTTTAAAAGCAAAAAAAATCAACTTTTACACAAGTAGCATCACTCTATAACTCTCAGGATAAGGCTGTCTGATGTGACAAACTGTGCTATTGAGTCTTTAAAAATCTATCCTCTCTTTAATTGCCTTCAGCTTTACATTAAGCATTTCAAAAATTCTATGAATTTTAAATGAAAAATGTGTTTTTATGTATGTGTCTTTGTGTGTGACTCAATTTCTTGTTGCCCACCTAACGCTTCTTCAGGCATATTTTGGCATAAACAAAATAGTTTCTATATTCCCTGGTAACATAGATAAACATAAGAATGACATTTCTATTTTATCTGATGCTTTTTCATGGATAAAATAGAAATTTCTTAGGAATTGGTTCCTGTGTTTGTATTCTGTCTACATTCTTCATATGATTTCCTAGGCAAACTAAATCTCCAAAAATATTGATTACACAAATCTATTATTTTTTGAAGTTTTTCCTTTTTCTATGTAAGATTTGTGTTTGTCTTTGGATTATTATTGAAAATTCAGTTATAGGTGAATTATAGTATTTGTAAAAGACATTGAATTTAATGTCTAAATATTCAAAACTATTTGTTCAGTACCTGTAATCTAACAGGCCTGTGGTAAGAATAGTAATTCCTAGTAACTATTAAGAACTTCAGCACCAGTTACCAAAGTCAATATTATTCACCCCACTTGGATAATTATAAAACAATATTTGAACTGAGTATGGTCAATTGTGAATGATGCATTAACTCTACAAAGCAAAGGAATACTTGCAATAGCCATTTGACATGAATGTACTAAATTGACCTTGCAAATAAGGAAGCTTACTTTCTCTAGGTCAAATAAATGGTAAGACAAAATGTAGATCGAAGTCCTCTGAAGAATATGCTCTAAACAAATATGCCAACCTGCCTAGTTGCTAGATACCATCAAAACAGTTTTAAAATATTCACGATATTTATGAGGATTTTAAAGGACATAGAAAAAGTGGATGAAGCCCAGTTGTAACTCTCAGCTTATCCCCAAGGCAATGAGATGCACATGCTGATCAACCTGTATTCAAGTCATCAGAGGTGATTGAAGCAAGTGAGTCTTGGTGTCCTGTGGGCCTTAGATGTGAATCTTCAGTTCTGCTGCTTGAGTGTCACAGTGCGTGACTATGGCAGGGTGGAGAATGAAAGATTACTCAGATATGAGACTTAGTTAAATTCACTGAGATGTCTAAAGGGACTGGTTTATCAAGATTTATCAGAGAAAAGCTCAGGAAAATGTAGCCCCAAACTGAGACTACTGCACTGATTTATCTGTAAGTCAAGAAGCGAGAGCAGAGATACAGAAGAAAAACATCTGCAATATTTGCATAGGCATTTTGGACAGGGGACAGGGAAGGAAGAGTATGCTCTGCTACATGATGCATATTAACCTATTTGGGCAAGTTTTAGGTGGCAAGGGGAACACGACAGTCAGAGCAAACATTTCCGAAGGTAACTTATAATTGTTGACTCTGCTTGGTTACTGCCTCTGCAAATCTGATCTAAGCTTTTACTGTGCATTCCAGGAACCTTGGAACTGTTGTTCCAGATCACTTCCTTTTTGCGCTCATTTCAATCATTCCTCCTATTGAGATGACCATGTGGTTTTGGTTTTTGGCTCTGTTAATGTGGTGTATTATGTTTATTGATTTGTGTATGTTAAACCATCCCTGCATTCCTGGAATGAACCCCACTTGGTCATGATGTATAATCTTCTTGATGATTTGCTGCATTCTATTTGCTAGTATTTTATTGAGAATCTTTGTATCTATGTTCATTAGTGAGATTGGCCTACATTTCTCCTTTTGGGTTGGGTCTCTCTCTGGTTTTGGTATCAGAGTATTACTTGCCTCCAAGAATGAATTAGGGAGGATTGCTTTCTTTTCAATTTAACTGAGGAGTTTACGGGGTATTTGCATCAAGTCTCCTCTAAATTTCTTGTAGAATTCAGCTGTGAATCCATCAGGTCCTAGGCTTTTCTTTGTTGGTAAGTTTTCTATTACCTTTTCAATTTTAATAGGTGATATTGGGTTATTCAAAATTGCTATATCTTCTTGGTTGAGCTTTGGTAGCTCATATGTTTCTAGAAATCTGTCCATTTCCTCTGTGTTTTCTGCTCTGTGTAAGTAGAGATTTTTCAAAATAGGTTTTCATGATCTTTTAAATTTCCATGGAATCTGTGGTAATTTCACATTTTTCAGTCCTTATTGCATGAATTTGGGTTTTTTCTTTCTTTTTCTTTATAAGATTAGCTAGAGGTTTGTCAATTTTGTTTATTTTCTCAAAAAACCAGCTTTTTGGTTCATTAATTCTTTGTATTGTATTTTTAGTTCAATTGCATTGTTTCCCCATAGTTTCCTTCCTTGCTTTTATAATTCAGATTGAGCAGAAGAGAAGGGCACAGGGTAGATGTTGGTGTGGGAAAGTGCTATGGCTTCTGAATGGAGGAGCCATTGGAACAGCATAGAGAAGGCTTTTGTGACCGTAAGAAAGAACAGAAAAAATTAATCCAATAAAATATAAGAATCTAAATGTGAAGATTGAGGCAAAAGAACCAGTTTATAGCATTGAACCACTAAGAAACATCACCATGATACTCAAAAGTAATTCTTTGAGCCTCTATTTGAAGTTTATGAAGTTGGCCTTGAAATTGATCTTGGGTATTATATTTAATTCACCAAAAGCTTCATAATGAGATATGCCCACTTGCCAAATTTTATTAGCTTTAAACCACAGGGATTAACATCTTTATGAAGAGAAGACTTTGTTTTTGGCAGTCAGGACAAGAGCAAGTAATTTCTCAAGCCTGTTTATGTGTAAGATTAAAAGAACAAATATGTACTTTAAGTCAGGTGTTAAAAAGCTGGTCTGAAGAAAAAATTTCCTTTAAAAAGATGGAAGACATGAACAAAATATCAACCTGTGTGCTACCTTCCATTAGGGGCCCATTAGAGGGGGAGCATATATATATATAACATTAAATAGTGAGGTGTGCTCTCTGACGAGGTATTACAGATATCTAAACATATGAAAGAGCATCTAATCATTTCCATTATGCACTTGGGGAATCTCCACAGCATAGGTCAGTTAGGGAGCTGTTATTTTTTATTAATCATGTTTCTTTTAGAAGTTGAATTCTTGCAGAAGAGTAACAGATAACAATTACAAAGTTTTGTACAGAAAACTTGAAATCAAGTGCAGCCTAACATATTAGCGTAACAGTTATGATGACATCATTATATTAAATGACATGAAGAAATTTTATCTAAAGTTGTTGGTTAATACACGGTGAGTTTAAAGATGACCTCACAGGGTACACCCTGAAGGCAGAGGTGATTAGAATTATTGTGAAAAGGAAAGGACCCAGTTCCAAGCACCCACAATGCACTGTTAAAGATTATAGCAGATCTCTAGAAGCAACAACCAAGCAAAATCAATGGTAAGTTTTCTCAGAAACATTTGCTCTTCCCACTGTGTTCCCTTTGCCAGTTAAGCTTGCCTAAGTTAGGCTAATATGATCGTGTAGCACAGGGTCTTGCTCCTCCCCTTTCCCTTGACCAAAACTTCCATGCAAATGTTGCAAATGTTTTTCTTCTGTGTTTTTGTTCTCATATTCTTGAGTTACATATAAAAAGTTGTGGACACTGGGGCTTGGGACTGTTTTCTTGGGACTATTTTTTCCCAGAATTCAGGCCCTGTGGACTCTTGGTGTTTAGATCAGATGTCTCTGAGTCATCTTTCATTTCCTGTGCCACCATGGTTATGCATTTCAACATTTGAGCTTCTCTTAAATTCTGCTTTCTATAGCACTTTCTTCCATAGGAAATAGTATTAAGTCAATTACCCTAAAAGTAGATCCAGAGATAGGGGTTTACAAAAAAGTGATATTAGGGGAATGATCTCAGGGCAATCCTGCAGAGAAAAAAGAATTCGGGAGACAGAACATCATAGGAAATGAAGCAAAAAATGCTTAAAGTGAAGTCTCAGCCACCATTAAAATGAAGCTTTGGCACATGAAGATACCGATGAATACTGCACAACTTGAGGCAGGATTGTCAGTCTTTTGTTCCTCTGTACCAGTCTGTATTTGATAGAAAAGTAACCAGCAGTGTCCTGGTAAATACTTAACAACTAGTTATTACTAAAAAAATCATGGTACATGTAAAATTACTGATTTCCATGGTAAGAATGCTCTCATGTAACTCATCTCATTACTACCACTTGACATCGCCAGTTGCTGAACTGGGAAGAGCACAGTTGACTCTCACATGATGCTGTGAGTCAGACTGCGCGCACCAAGATATGCAGCCCCCTGGCCATTCATAAGAGAAGGCTCACCGAGGAGTGTGAGGCTACGAGTCTTAGCAATTAACCCTCTGAAGATGGGATGGTCCATCAACCCTGTAAAGAGGGTTAAGGAGGGCACAAACAGTGCCTACTGTAGATGTGGGTTTTGCTGCTCAGTTGCTGAGTGGCCTCGTGGAAATATGTGTCTGTGAAACATTAAGTTGATAAAAAAAATAAGTTTATTTGTTTGGGGAAGAAGACTTCAGGACCTTTAATATACTGTAGCTTGATATGACATTTCAAAAGTAAGGGTTGTTTTATTTTTTTTCAAAGTTAAGTACTCAAAAAATTTTGGCTAGGTTTTCAATAAGTCTTACGCTTTATACAGACAACAGAACACACAACAATTTGAAGGAGTGATTGTTCCTTGTACTACCTGGATCAGAATCACTTAGTTCCTTAGTCAACATTCACATTTCTAGTTACTGCCCTCAGAACATTGAATTAAATCACACATGCTTTGGTCTGGGAATATGTAGATCTAATAACTATACAGGTAACTCCAATACACTCTGAAGTTTAATATCATAGCCATTGGCCGATATGTTTTGATGGATTTGTTTTGTTTTACTTTTTTTGTTTTGTTTTGTTTTTGAAATACGGTATTACTATGTAGTCCAGGCTTGCCTTGAAATTGTAAGTTTCCTACCTCAGTCTCCTGAGTGGATTAATGCCATGCACTATCACATTTGGCTACTGGTTTGTAGATTCTTAATATTACAACATGCATGATTCATATGATGTTTTAAACATCTCATGAAATGGATTTCATTGAGTTGTGCTTTGGAGTAATGCAGTCACTTCTAGAAGCAATATGAATGGATCTAGTCATACTTAAAATACATACATTGTGTTAGTTATATAGGTCCAGATTGGATTCAAACCTCTCTAACATGTTAGTCATTCGTTTTTTTTCTAAAGTAATGCTTAAGGGTATCTTGGAATTTTATCCTATAGATTTGAAGAGGTTTAGTTCATTCACCAAGATCACACATGTATCAGGGGCAGAATTGAGAATTAAATTTGAGGGATTTTGTAGTTCAAAGCCCATGATTTTTTCATTACCTTCTCACATGCTTAAATATCTTGATAAAATTCTTAAAGAAATTGAAAGCATAAGATTTATCACTTTTAAAACTTTCTAACAGTCCATAACTTCAGTTTGGGAAAAAAAATAGAGGTAATTATAAAATTTGATACAGATTCTTAATGATAATATTTAAGGATGCTTTGAGAAACTGCTTTTACTGAAGAATATAATCAGCACAGTTCAGAAAAAATGGTTAAGACTTTCTTGTTTTTCATTGTAAGACATTTTCAATTGTTTGACCCTTAGGTTTAATTGAGATAATCTTAGTTTGTAAACAGGAAGAAAAGTGAAGCATGTGTTAAATTCTTTAAAACATAACTTTTGGAACATTATAATTACTGACAATTTTATTTATTTGTTTGAGAGGATGATTATTATAATTTATGATAAAACATTCAGCAAATAAGTGACTGGGATAGATGGAACAAAATAACTGGATTTTTCACAAGTTTTTATTGAATCAGAGTACATGTTTTTTTTTTTTTAAGCCAACAGACTTTAAGTGGATGTGTGGAGACACATATTCTACAATAATGCATTTGGGATCTCAAAGAGTCATATGTAATCTTTAATTTTGATTGTGTACTGCTAAATGAATTGGTCACCATATAGCACTAGCATCCATTTATTAAGTAGTTACTTATTTAGCATGCATAACAGGTAAAGTGGTAGAAGAGACATTGTATAGGCAACTCAGTTAAATCAGTGGTGGTCAAAGAATGGAGCATAACTTTGAAAAAGTAATGGTGATTTATAGTTAATATCATGAAAGAAAAAGATCTAAAATAGAATTGAAAACAGAATATCTTTCATGATGACATAACATTTATTTTTGGGATTTTACAAGTAGGTGGGATTTTAATATATGAAAATTTATGTTGGGATTAAGGTTAATCCTGTTGATAGAATGTTGTTAAATAATGGTAACTAATATTAATTCAATTCCCATGGTGTCCAACACAAAAGAGATTACAGACTTAAACCAGACAGATAGTTTGGAAATACATGAGGGCTTACCCTTACTATAAAAATTTCAGTGTAATTTAGTCAGTGACTGAATTCATCTATAGGCACTGCAGAGCCACAGATTGGCCTTAGGTCAAAAGTTCTTAAATTTCAGCGCATATTAAAAACAAGGCACATCTGGTAAGCATGCATACTGCAAGACTCCATTCAAAATATTATTGTTTTTATTTTTGGAAAAATATCCAAAATCAATCTCAATGTTATTGAGAGGAAGTATTTCCAATTTAAAGATAAATTTGGCCTTACATTTTATTCACATTGAGAGATCTATTCCTACAAAAGTAGCAGAAAAGGCAGAGCAAAAGATGAGTGTTCACCCAAATTTCTTATTCAAAAATATTCGTGCTGCTAGGTCATATTGAGATGCCTTATAAGCTATTTCATTTGAAACCCACAAAATTTTTATGAAGTAATTACCATTAATCACATGTTTTAAATGGAAACTGAACTCACAGAGATTAAGAATGAGTAACGCTTAACTAGTATCACAAAACCTCTGAGAACCAGGAATGTATTACAGAACTGCCTAACTTCAAAACCCAAGCTCTCTGCACTACCCTATGTTACCTTCCAGAACTGAATCTGGCAAATACTGGAATGCAGGACCCAAACTAGTAAGATGGTAATGAAGATGGCACAAATGGCATACGTACACCACCATAAACTGTAAGGACATTGTGAAGCTCAGGCTGTGTGAGGAGATACATGTCCTGTGCTATGGGATCTAGGCTGCTTACCCAAGAAAGGTAATAGAGGCTCCATCTACATGGGAGTGATCTGTACAGGTCACGATATTTACAGCTACCACATGAAGGCAGTGGGTGATGGGCTACAGAACTGATCTTTGTGTATGCAGTCAAGTAAGGATCTAGAGCAATTTATAATTTTTCTAAATGATCATTAATCACTAACCTTTAGAAAAGAGGACAAACATGGTCTACAGAATTTATTTTTCCATCTAAGAAGAGGAAATAAGAATAAATTTTACAACTACTTCTTTGAGGGCATTTTGTTTTGTTTCTTAATTCAGGCTTTGAGATTGACTATTACAAATTAAACACAGAATATGAATATATATATGATCAAAAAATAAATTGGATAAAAACACACCAGTGAATAATATATCACAAATATTTTATAGACAACATTTTTCAGGTGTCTGATAAAAAAGAAAGAATCAAAGAAGCATTAACCACCTCCAACCACAACGTGATACAACACAGAATTCAGGCAGAGAGAACTCTTCTTCTAGTATTTTTAATAAGCAGTTTGTTATTCTCTCTTTCTGATAACTCAAGAATTTAAAGGAATAGAATTTTCAGATGCATTTTGTCTCTTTTCCCCTGAAACTGATTTCAAACAGCAGGATCATTTCTTCATATCTTTTTTCCATAGTAGGTAATTGTTAGTCCAGATTTTTTTTCTCATCAAAGTGTGAATTTTCTTGTGTGAATCTCAGAAGAAAAACTCCTTAAGAACTTACTGTGAGCAGTGCTTGAATTAATCCATAGCAATTTAGTAGATGTATGATCTTGAGCAAAGCATGCAATACTATAAGCTTCAGTTTTCCCAACTTGAGTGACAATTCAAGAATTACTATAAGGGAATTCCTAGTATCCTTCATAGAAGGCTTTCATATTTTCTGGATCTTAATTCTTATTATAAAATGTATTAGATTCAGTAATACAACACAGTCCTACAGTGGTACTCAGACATCTTTATAGCGTAAGTCAGCTTCAGTGATTTCATATATATGTGTACATATAAATATCATTTATTTCTTTTTTTTCTCCCTTATCTTCGTGTCTCTGTCCTCCAAAATGAATTTTCTCAGCCTATTATATTTTCTGGGGACTGTCATAATAACTTAACAAAAATTCATTGATTTTTAAAATTTTTTCACTCAAAAAAATAAATAAATGAATAAAAATTTTGTCATCTCACCAGATATGGTGGTAAACACCTGTAATCCCAGCACTCAGGAGGCTGAGGCAGAGAATCACTATGAGTTCAAGGCCAGCCTAGGCTACACAAGGACAGGGGCATGAAGAGGAAGGAGAAGGAAAAGATATAAATGATATTTATATGTATACATTTATATGAAATATATGTATAATCATCTCAACTACAAAATATTTTAAAATTTTTAAAATAATTAATTTTGGCATGTAGAAATAACTAATGTTTTGATCATCATTCAAAGTCATCCAAGCATTTACAGTGATATTATTTAAAAACTGACCTAAACTGTTTTTTAGCCTTTCATTTTACATTATTACATAACCAAGTTTTTATATTTTTGTATATCTTGTTATATTTGAAGCTTGTGCAATGTTCCACTCTCTTAAGTGTAAAACTACACTTAAGCTTCTACTGTTACAAATGGACCTTAATAAGTTGGAGTAATTTAGTGCTATTAATTTTGTCATCAGAAGACAAGAGTTAGTGATAGGATAAAGTGATTTGGTTTTTTTCTATGATATTTATATTTTAGTTATTGCTGATTTTAGAAATACATATCTCAATCCCTTGTTAAAATAATTGCATGATTCAATCAGAAGAAACAAATGATTTTCACACTCACTTTGTTTGTTTTGAAGAATGTCATTTTATATTCTGAAATTTAAAAAAAAATATATTTTCACTCTTCCAGAATGAGAGAAAAACGTAATTTATGGATGTGAGGTCACGCTTAAGGAGCCCAGAAGAGACAGAGTGGAGCACCAGTGGGACACAATGACGTTCTTGGTCCTCATGGAAGGAAGAAAAGAAATCAGCCCAGGGCAACACCAGTGAAGGTGGCCTCCAGCTGAGACCTCTGGGCTGCAGTTATTTCAAGTCATCCAAGGGACAACTAAAGTATTGACACCTACATACTGTTTTTCTTCCCTCCGACTTGCTGCCTTTTCTCCTCATATTAACTCTACTGAAAGGCAAGTGACAAAGTGAACCTTCTTGGGCTGTGGAACACAAGGAAACCCCAAAAAAAGCAGAGTGGGATGCACCTAGTGGCAGAGAGCAGTTAAAGCTCCCCTTATATAGAGTGTATGTGAAATGTTATTGATATGACTAACAATGTTCTGTTGTACTATATTATCATTTTGTAATTTTTATGAAATAGTTGCACTATCAACTCTGAAAAAGAATATCCACATTAATTAGATTTGTTTATTTAACGCTTTCTTCTCCAAGATTGTACAGTTGCATTCTCTAGTGACATCGGAGTGTTCTACTTTATATTTTATTATTTGAGGACTATCTGTTATTTCTGGAATACTTAATTTTATGGAATATGATCTGTTTTATTTATCTGCATAATTTGCCCCCAACATTGAAGTTTAAAAAGTGTATACTCGGTCACTTTTATTTTTTTTTTATTTTAAAGAGAATAAAACAAAAGAGGACACAACAAAGCAGATCAGAACAGAACAACATAAGCAACACAGCACTTTACAATAAAACAACCAGAAATTAACAAGTTATCATAGTATCTCTTTCTTTGCTATAGTTGAGCATAGTTTCAAATGCAATCATATCACACATACCAAAATAGTACAAAACCATTAAAAGAATGAAAGAATTACAGAGCAATCTGAACCAAATAACAGAAAATGATCAATTGCTACTACAATATCTTATTTTCCATAAAAAAAATTGTTTATACTATCACATATATTAAAATCCCAATAAGACACAACATGATAGAACCAATGGTAACAGAAGAATAAAACCATGGTAGGACTTCAAAGCAAGATGATATTAAATCAGCAATGGTTGCCATGTTTTGTTTTCTTCAGAACAGAGGTTCATATCATCACACATAATAAAGTCAAACAAAACAGAATAAAACCATTCCAATTGATGGATGAAAACATTAAAAGACTTCAAAGCTATGTAATGGGGAATCATGATTACCGTAAAATCCTATGTACTCTTACCATTTCTCATACTAGGGAGGCTATACAGCATTTAGACATGTGAGTTTGTTTTATTTCACTTATGAGTATGGTCTCAAGTTGTGTCCATTTATTTATAAATATCTCAATGTGATCATTCGTTATAGCTGAGCAGTACTCCATTGTATAAAAATACCAAACTTTTTTTTATCCATTCCTCAGTTCATGGGTTGTTAGGTTGTTTCCAAGATCTGGCTATTATAAATTGTGCTGCTATAAACATGGATGTACATATATCACTGTGGTATGATGTTTTCATTTCTTCTGGGAATATGCCTAAAAGTGGATTAACTGGGTCAAATGCGACTTCCAAACCCAGCTTTTTGAAGAATCTCCAGACTGACCTGCACAGTGGTTGCACCAGTCTACACTCCCACCAGCAGTGCAGAAGAGTTCCTTTTTCCTCACAGCCTTTCCAGCATTTGTTGTTTTTAGTATTTTTTTTTTAATCTTGGCCATTCTTTCTGGAGTGAGATGGAATCTCAGTGTGGTTTTAATTTGCATTTCTCTAATGACTAATGATGATGAACATTTTTTCATGTATTTATTTGCAGTTCATATTTCTTCATCTGAGAGCTATGTATTCATTTTGGATGCCCATTTTTGGATTGGGTCATTGAATTTCAAGGGCATGATTTTTTTAATTCTTTATAAGTTCTAGACAGAAGTCCTTTGTCTGAGAGACACTTCACTAGGATTTTTTCCCAGTTTGTGGGTTTTCTTTTCACTCTTCTGGAAATCTCTTTAGACATGCAGAAACTCTTTAATAAGATGTGATCCAAGTTATTGATTCTGGGAAGTATTTCTCATGAGGTTTGATTCTTGTTCATGAATTCTCTACCTACACCTATGTCTTCAAGAGTTTTCCTAGTTTATCTTCCAGAAGATTTCAAATTACAAAGAAGACTTAATTCCAACTCTTCAAACTCTTCAATGAAATTGAAAGGGACGCAATTCTTCCTAAGTCATTCCTGGATGCAAATGTTACCAGAACCTGAGAAAGACACAACTAAAGAAGAGAAATATAGGCCAATCTCACTAATTATCATAGATGCAAAAATTCTCAATAAAATATTGGCAAACAGGATGCAGCAAATCATCAAGAATATTATACACCACGACCAAATGGGATTCATCCCAGGAATGCAGGGATGGTTCAACATACATAAATCAATAAATGTAATCCACCATATAGAGACAAAAGTAAGAACCACATGATCATCTCTATAGATGCAGAAAAAGCTTTTGATAAGGTCCAACACTCATTCATGATAAGAACCTTACAGAGAATTGAAATAGATGGTCTTTACCTCAATATGATAAAGGCCATCTATGACAAACCAACAGCCAGCATCATATTAAATGGCCAAAAACTGAAAGCCGTTACCTTAAAATCAGATACAAGACAAGGATGTCCCCTATCACTGCTCCTATTCAACATAGTACTGGAAATACTAGCCAGAGCAGTTAGACAAGAGAGAGAAATAGAAGGAGTAAAGATAGGAAAAGAGGAAGTTAAATTATCATCATTTGCAGATGATATACCTTACAAAGAAGGCCCACCAAAACTCCATTGAAAAACTCATAGATATAATAAATAAATTCAGCAATGTAGCTGGATACAAAATCAATACTCAAAAATCAATAGCATTCTTATGCACTAACAACAAAAATAATGAGAGAGAAATATGAGAAGCCACACACTTCACACTAGCATCCAAAATAATGAAATACTTAGGAATTAATCTCACAAAAGAAGTAAAAGAGCTATACAGGGAAAATTATAATACCCTGAAAAAGGAAATCAAAGAGGACCTCAGAAAATGGAAAGACATCCTTGTTCATGGATAGGAAGAATAAATATTGTGAAAATAAACATTTTCCCAAAATAATTGTACAGATTCAATGCAATCCCTATCAAAATACCACTAGCATACCTCATAAATCTAGAGAAATCACTCCAAAAATTCATATGGAACCAGAAGAGACCTAGAATAGCAAAGGCAATTCTTAGCAGCAAAGGCGAGGCTGTAGCCATCACAATCCCCGACTTGAAATTATACTACAAAGCTACTGTAATAAAATCAACATGGTACTGGAATAAAACCAGATCTGAGGATCAATGGAATAGATTGGAATATACAACCAAAACTACAAACTCACTCAACCACCATATCTTTGATAAAGGGACCAAACATGTTCACTGGAAGAATTAAAGTCTCTTTAACAAATGGTGCTGGAAAAATTGGCTATCCATATGCAGAAGACTAAAACTAGACTCATGCCTATCACCATGTACTAAACTAAAATCTAAATGGATCAAAGTTCTAAATATTAAAATCAGTCACATTTTTATATATACAGAGTATCTTTGGAGAAACTTAATAAAAAACTGAAAATCTCCAAATATCTACGTGTATCTTAATTTTTATAAACAGTTATGTCTTGTACACATAATTATTTATACATCTACTGAACCATTTGAAATAAATTTGACATCATCACAAAAATTCATTTCTAAGTAATTTATCATGTTTATCCTGAGAAGTAAATTCTCATTTCCTACTGTACTGCTTTTGTAAAAGCTATACAGTTAACAAAAATTTCATAGTATTGCCTAAATAAGACACTAGATTTTACTTCCCACAACTAGTCTATGTTTTGTATATTTGTTTTCAATCTAAGATCTTACTGAAGGGCACATATAGAATAACTTTGGAGGACTCTGTTTTACAGTAAGAATGCTATCTTTCTCTTGGTTTTTTATCACAACTTTAACTCTTTAGGAGCACAGGTCAGTTTATCTTTTAAATATCCAACACATTGTATTTTTCACACTATGACTGATTGTTAAGTTACGACATTTTAAATATAGTTCTTATAGATCAAATTATAATGGTATACCTCAATCATACCATAAGAGGAGGAAAAATTTTTAAAAATGAAAACAACTATATTTCTTAACACCTGCAAACACAAAATTTCAGTAATAAAGTAATAAATTAATGTAGTTAAATTTTTCTGGAGTCCATGTTAATGTCATGGTACCATTGAGATAACCTGAATAAATAAAAACATATAATAGCAAATCAACCATCTTAATAATTTTTCCAGTGGGAATACTCTGAAATTTTCCTTTTCAGTATTATTAAATCATACTTCATTATGTTTGGAAGGGTAACAGGAAAGAATAGTCTTTAATTAGATGTTTGGAAGAATGCTTATATTATCTTGGGATTCTTGATATTTACTAGAAGTTTATGTTCTGGGCTCTTCCTCTCCACTTCATCTATTCACTTGTCAATTTATTCTGAAAAATAACATATATAAATCATGCACTCTTAAAATAATCTTGTTAATTCAGTGTTATTATTATTTTCATTTTAAGTATCAGGGAAACAAATCTAAGCTAATAAAGAGCAAACAATTGTTCTCAAACCAAATAATTATTTCTTGAGTAAGAAAAAATAGATACTGGATTTTGAATTTTCTACCCTCATATGTTTTCAAATAGAGGAAAGAAATCCTTCTGTTACTGTAGTAAGTTAATATATGGCTATAATTCCTAAAGCAATTTGAAAAGTCATATATTGACTTGAATTCTAAGGATTTTACCAAGAAAATTAGAATCTCCTGAAGTTTTTTTTTTTTTTGGTTGAATGAATACTTGTTAATGCTCTTTTATTTTCTGTGTAGTAAATTTCTCTACATATGTGCTGTAAATGTTTATCCTGTTCATTGAATGTTAACTGCACTAAAATTTTATCTTCTCATTTGGCATAATTTAATTTTATTGGTCATATTTTTTGTGAGATACTTCCAAATGAGGGTAGAACAAAATTGTAAACAAATATAGCCTGTCTTTTTTCTTCTTTGTCTTAATTCTGCGCATCTTACTTACTTTGGACAGCAGAAAGGCACTTCTAAAACATGTAATTTAAGGGCACTGGATGAAATATGATGATTTCCTGTTTTATTCTTTCTCTGCACTTGAGAATTGTGTATTTGGTTAAATATATGTAATATATTCAAAATTTAGCCCTCAAGACATAAATTCCTATATTTCCAATATTATTTAAATTTGTACTGCTCTATATTTTTATCAAATAATTGGATCTTTTATCCATGGACACATATTTAAAAATAAATTCTTCATGACACAAAAAATTAATTCTCATTACATAATCAAGTACAAACCTGTTTCTGTTGTACAGTAGTTCTGGAGGTTAGCAGCTCTTCTTGATTCAATGGATGAAGAATGTCAAGAACAGATGAGGAGATCCTCTCCTTCTGGTCATCTGCAGACCATTCCTGTGATACTTCTTGGAGGAATTAGAGGTATATAAGAAAAATAGCTTCATGCAAACTATGCTTTAGGAAAAGCCTTACTTTACACCAACAACTTGACATCCTTGTACAATCCTCTGGTTAGTACTGAACTCAGTGATCATCCTTAGCTCCAAGGCAAACCCGAGATATTTTCAGTGAGGGAAATTGGTCTCTAAATAAAATACAGGCTCAGTTAATATAGATGAAAGAAAGGCTAGATACTAAGAAGGCAACCCAAAGTTCCTGCATGCCTGTTCAGTAAGAAAATATGCACACTTTAATAACCTTGTGCCAAATCAAATTGGTGAGTAAAAAGGGAACCATTTAGGGTCCCATAGGTACCTCCACTTAAGCTCAATGATGTTCTAACCTAGAATTTATATCCAAATTTACAAGGTAAATGGTATATTAAAATCCTTCTGGTCTTCCATCACTTCTTGATATTTTCTATATATCTTTTGTGTTTATATATCCATGTACATGTGAAATTGGAGCTACTCAAATTTTCAGATAGTTTGAGTACTGCTTATTATATGAGCACTCCTGATGGTAAAAGAACATCATGAATTATATTATTTTAAATTGTTCTATCAGAAAGACAGTGAATTGGGTAGATAATAGATTCATTACTAGTTTCCACTTGTTATTGATTATTCTTAGGAATCTAGCCATGCCAGTGCAGTTGACTCATAGCTAAAAAGTAGTTGGAGACAAATGGGAAATGACATAGCAATATGTCAATGAAATACAATTAACAACCAATCTTAAATAATTAACTGGAAATTTTGGACTTTTATGGATGTATATTTTAATTCTCTGCTTTTCCATCTGAGGAAATTGAGGCAGTTTAAAGAATTGGCACTACAAGGTCAAACCACCAGTCAGTTTGTAGCATAAACAGATACAGAATAAAATTGAGCTCCCTAAAACAGAGTAAGTGCCATGATACTATAGCAAATGCCTATTATATATACGAAATTCTCTTTTAATTTTCTGGATTCATTTCCTAATTATAGCATTCTCCTGTCACCTATTAAAGAACAATTATTGAGAAAAAGACAATAGTTTTTCAGATGCAGATTGTGAAGTATTTTAACATAAGTTTGAAGTTAAATATAGATAGATAAACACTGATTAACATACAGATGTAACAAGAGTTTTTGTTTGTCCCTTGTTATACAAAGTCAAAATCTTTACATATGTAAACAGAAATTGACATTTATTATGTGCATTTGTGTGTGTGCAGTTAACAAAGAAAGATTTTAAAGTGGAAAATTTATGATTGCTGTACTTTTCCCATCTCCAATCCTACACACAGTACACATCACATATCTTGCAGACAAATACCTAAATATGGAAGTCTTAATAAGAAGGAATGTATTCACAAGAACGACACTAACATATACTGGGGAAATCTGTTAGATATTTTTGGTATAAGATAGTCAAACATTTAATCATAAAAGTATTCATTAAGAAAATATAAAAATCTAAGCACAAAATTTTAGGACAATAAATAGCAAAAATGGAATTAAACTTCTTTACAAATTAACTGAATTTCATAATGATAAACAGCATTTCAATCCCATTGGTGCATAGAATTGTATATAGGTTATGTCAAATGATAATCATTTTTATTTATCAAATAAAAGGCAAGAGTCATTAGATGCACTGAATAGAGCCTGCAAAATGCAAATATGTCCTTGAGTATTAAATCTTTCAGGCTACAAATTTACTTTCAGACAGAATTATCAAGAGTAATTATCTACATTTCAGGGTTGGCCAAAAATGGGTTCATAAATTCTATCACCTTCATTCTTATCAAATTGAAAAAAACACTATGTAGTTAATTTCATGTTTGGAGGTAAATTTTTTTCTCTGAAAAAGAAAACATAGTTAAACACCTCCAAATAGTTATTATTTAAAATAATCTATTTTATACTATTGAATCCTTTGCTACATGTCATATTTCATAAAATCTGCATGCAAGTTATTTTCTTCAAATGGATGAGAAATGAAATGGGGTGGATATAAATTGTCATACCACATTTGGAAAAACTGTCTTTGGATTTAGATGCTGAGTCATAGAGGCAAATGTACATAAACATGTGTCATTGTTAGTGATTTCTTCAGTGTGAAGTGGAGTGGCAATCATTGGCATGGGTATCAGTTTGCTTTTATCAATTGATGCTAGCTAGTGTAAATATGATCTACTTGCATCAGGCACTCAAAATGATATTCAGGACTTTTGAATTTAATCTTTAACATTATTTCAGGGACACACCGTCAGAGGAAATTCTGTGTGATACTTTTTTCTTAACTCAGAAATGTCTATTTAAGTTGTCCAGATAGAATTATTAATACAGTTTAATTTTTTCAATTTTTAATAATTGCAAAACATCTTTATTCATAATGTCTGTATTCTTACTCTTTCCCACATATTTGTACCATTTTGCATAGTTGTGACACAATCTTTTCAGTTAAAATCATAGAAATTTCCTAAATTGCAACTAGGACTGATCATTTAAAGTTAATAAAATAGTGCCCAATAGTATAGTTTAAATTTAAAATTAAGAAAAAGTCATTGTTAAGTATTATAAATCAGTGAAATTATGTCTTTTTGAGGATATTTTGCCAAACTATGTGTTAATAATATAAATATATGTAACCCACTAAGATAGTTTTCACTACTCATATTCTTAAATAGATACTAACCTGAACTACTGACCAGTCCAAAATATTGTTAAAGAAAATTTTACTATACTGCAATGTTGAATGATGGCCTCAATTCAGAAGCATAAAAAATGAGTTAAGAATATTGGCATAAAGTGAATGCACCCATTGCAGGAGTGATACCCACACTTACAGATTGTCTACTACATAATCACACATTGAAGAGATATCAGAATTTTTTTCATCATGAAAGACATAAGAAATAATACTTTGGAAAATTATTTATTACACATGGACAAAATTAATTTGAAGGAAAGTAATTTAACCTCATCTAATGTCATGCTATTAGTAAACAATGGAGATAAAATTTGAACTGCTCACATGTAGAGTAAAAACCACTCTTTCCAATCAATTTTCTTAAAACATGTCATGCAGATTTGCTTCAGTGTAGAGATTGCAATCCTCCAAGCATGACATAGAAAGAATATAGATTTGATTTAATTTAGAATGTATTATTAAAGTCTGTTTTTCAGAACTTCCTTAATATGGGGTCATATTGGAGCACTGTAAACATAGATTAGAAGGATTTGTAAAGTCCCACCTACTCCTTTGGTGATTGTCTTCTTAATGGCATCTACAGACCTGCAAAGTTTTGTGAAACTATTCATAGTCAATGAATTTGTATCTTATTACAGTAAAAATAGTCCAGATCTTAAAATACCCAGTAATATATTGAAGTATATGTCTTTGGACACATGCCACACTTCAAAATAACTACAGTGAAAGTTTATTTCTTATTTTAATATCTATTCTTGCTTAATCCTAGTAAGATAAGAACTGCCAACTGAAAAGAACATTCCCTAAATAATGAGATAACAGATATTTGGAGAAGAAGTGTAATTATCATTAATCTCAATAATTCCAACAATAACACAGATTTTGTGAAAATAAGGCGTTTTTTCCTTCCATGATCAATTATTTAATGTGATAAAAATTTCACTATCTGACTATTATTCTTTCACATCTGACTTTCAACATGTTTGGATTACTTTCAGAAATTTTTGCTGTGCTAGGTAACAGGGTCCTCATTTTTACTTGCTAAAGTAAATTTGATAAATGCAAGTGAGACTATTACCGAGTTCCACTGTGATGTCTTGAATTTGTCTAAATTCAAGCTTCCCACAGTGTCCCCCTACCCCAGATACTTCCAGGAGTAAGGGATGATAGAACTGAGAGAGTTTCAAAGTATGTTTTAAAAATTTATTTTTTAAATAAGGAAAATGAAATTCTATCATGTTGGAAAAGGGGAGTCTGAATCATATGGGCTCAACTATCAACAATGAATTCCAAACTTGCTGGCATCAAGAATTTAGAGCTACATTCTGCATCTCCCCTAATTTACTCTTCTCTCAGAAGGACACTATCTGTGAACCATAGCAATGAGGTATAAATATAGAAAGTGAAGTTTTGGTGTCAAGGGAAAATTTAATTTATCCTTTTTTTAGCCTTTCTCTCTTGTAATTAGTTTATCTCCTCTACCTCAAAAACTCTACCTGTTATATGTAAGACATTTGAAGTATTTCTTTCTTGGATTGCTCTATCATTGAAATCTACTTCCTGCTCTAAAGAGCTTTAGCTCTGAAAATGCCTAGAGATAGAGCATTAGGAAGACACAGCTCAAGACCTCATTGAGAAGTATTCTTCTTTGGCCTATTTACTCTTGACTATATTTTATAGATAATTTTTTCATCTTTAAAGTAAGAAACTGTACAATCTATATTTTCTAGGAAAGAGATAATAAATAAAACAATAAAAAAGACACTTTAATTAAATCGACCCTGGTCTCAAGAATCTTCCCAAGTAGTGTTTCCTGAAATATAAATTTGTGAATAAATTGTTGGGTGCTAATATGCTAGCACAACATTTTCTGCTGTGATTTTTAGAACTGGAACTTACTAAAAAAAAGGTTAAGTACATTTAAAACTTTTAATAACTCTAATTTGAATTTCAAATTTTATTTTTTCAGTTATGTTGCTATTGCAGAGTGTAACTCTTGAAATTTTGGAAATGTTTTAGCGAAGAAGACAATCTAGGCGATGAACTTGTCATCTCATGTATCAAATAGTTTTGTTCTCTCCATGTTTCATCTTATGTACAGTTAATAGAAGTTCATATTCATAATTAGCCTTTATTTAAGATTTAAGTTATACATAAGAGACAACAATCAAAGTTGATTTTGTGCTGGAATATTTTGTACTTGTTACACGTCTGAAATCATAATTTCTTGTTCATTTAATGTTGTTTCATAGAAATATCTTGAGATATTGTTTAGTACAAAGTGGGAAATGAGGGTAATAAAGCTAAGGATTCTTCTTTTTAATGAAACCTGGTGTAGAGGTTCTGGGTGAAATTAGTCTTTTGTCTTCCATAATTTCAACAAAAATAAATTAAGTCTAAGAAATATTTCTCTGTTTAGAGATATAGTACATATAGCTATCATTTACGTATGTGGTTAATAATTGATGAATCAATAGTTAAATATTGTTTACTCCATGCTAAGCAATCATCTATGCATGCAGGATACAGAAAAAGAGAACATCTGTACTGCTCAGTACATACTCTACTTCTCAAACGTAGTAGATCCAAAAAGTATGAAAACAGAATATAGGTTATAGGATCAGTAAACAGGGGTTTATTATTTAATCTTGTGCAGAAGATGCTCCCCCAGCCAGAATACTTGTTTATTAGTTGCCAAAGTAATAGTTCCAATTTCGGTTCCTATTACTTTTGTTTCTTAGAAATGGCTCATCACTGTGATGCATAGCTAATCACTATGATACATATTATAAGAACTGATTCCCAACTAACAAGTCTTTCTGCCTCGGTGCTTCCTGCTTGCTTATCCCATGTAAGCCCTAGACCACCAGATATCAGGGTCTGATATCTTGAGCTTGATCCAATCATTTCCCATCACTGTATATAAATCTGCTTCCAAATCCTGGGTGTCATTTCAGTGTTCCTTCTTCCTGTTGCATCTGGTGTGCCATCTGGGAAAACCAACCATGCTGAAATATATGGTCACCAGTTGTGGTCCTTGCAGATGAAGCAAGGACCTCTCCAGGTCCCTATACGAAGGTGCACTCTTGAGATTTCTTAGGTCTTCTTGGAGGCCAGGAGAAGGATCCTTAGCTCCCCACTGGAGAGGCTCACCTATGACCCCAAAAGGAAGAGGACATTGTCTAGGCAGACATTGTCTGCCTGTCTGCTTGCCTCCTCGATTCTGGTAAAATCATCAAGGGAGGACAGCTAGTCTATTGATCAAAAGAAACAGATCAACTCTAGTTCATCAGGACCACCCTTGAGTGAAAGCTGATTGGGCCCTCCCCTGTGGTTCCATGCTGACCAATATATGGCAAAATGAGGGCCTCATACCTTCCTTATCTAAGTCATGCCTAAGTCCCCACAGGGAGTGCAGTCAGGCAGGCATCTGAATAGTCTCTCTCTGTAACAGGTATTCACCCTTTGTCTGCTATGACAATCATTGAAGGATACAAAGCACACCTGTAGGAAGTTAGAGATGGACCCTAAATAGTCAAATCCCACAGTCCCTGACTGCAAGAAAGAAGGATATTAAGCAGTTAAAAATGAAACCAAATCACTACCTGCATATCAAAGAAAACAAAAAAAGGCACACAGAGGCCCATTTTTCCTATAAATTCTGCCTTGGCACCCTAAATGGCCACTGTAGCAGCTGCCAAAACCTATGGCATTACTCCCTGCTCCTTGATTCATCTACTTCTAACCAGTTGAACTGGTCTAGTTAGCCATTGCCTGTATTTGGACACAGAGGCCCTCATTCTGGAGCCTTTTACTTCTAACATGGTCAGATGGCATTATCTAATGCCCTCCTGAGATGACTTCAGCAATTCCTTCTGAGTTCACATTTTGACTGAGGTAAAATTGGAATATCAGCCCTGCTGAATGCATTTCCATGGTTTTTCCAAAGGTTGTCTCTCTTGGAAACAACCCAGGTGAGTGCTTCTCAAAGATATCAAAACAGAGAGCAAAAAGCCCATTGATCACTGTTAACCAAATGCCTGATAAAAGAAAAACATCCAATGTGATAGATGACCATACCCTCCAGTTACGAGTTATAAGCGCTATGGACAAAAAATAAATTCCTCTTCCACCTTCTGTAAGATGCACAGAAACCTCACTGTCTACGTTCACCTCAGCCTGAAGCTCTCCTTGCTGTATTGGGCCTCGATGGATAGGAAAACCCAAGTTCTATTTAATTAGACTCCAGAGAGCCTGTGGTCACTGTAAAATTAAGAGGCAAACCTTTAATTTTCCTGGTAGACAATGGAATAGAAATCTTGTCTTTCAAAATGTTACTATTACTTGGGCAACATGAACCCTTGGCTCTTGTCCCTTCTTCCAGGCACAAAATTGCAATCTTGGAGGACATCTCAACCAACATGAATGTTTGTATAAGCCAAGCCCCATACTGCAACTGGGAAGAGACCTTCTCTTCAAGTTAGAAGTAAATGTCTCCTTTTCACCAAGCCAGTCAGACCCTCTCTTGTTTTACTCTGCTATTTTAACTTTAACTGTTTCCCAGGAGGAGGATGATATCTGTATCAGACTGAGATATAACTACAATCCTGAAGTACTGAAAACTCTGCAATCAGAAGTGTGGGTTAAAGATTTGCCTCTGGACCCAGCCATTAACCATGCCTCCTCACTGAAACCCCCTTTGCTGATAGGAATGATGGGAAGCACAAACAGGCCTCGAGCCACATATCAGTCTTATAGATTGTTAATCACTTTGGGTAAAATATCCATGTCATCAACAACACAGCCATCACCCTGAATTCTGCAGTTCCCAACTCATACACCCCCTTTGGTCTGTTATTCAGTTGCCACAAGTGTTTGGGAACTTTCCCACAATTTTGGGGGTGGCCCTAGCAACAGATTTGGCTCCAGGAAAACCTGTTTCCCTACCCCATCCATCTGCTCATTGTTCCCTGAGAAAGAAAGAAAGAAAAAAAGCGAGACTTCAAAAGTGTAAAATGTCTATAAAGTGTCAAACTGCTAAAATACACCTGTCTTGTCTGTAAAGCCAATTCAGGATCTCTGAGCTTCCAATGTCACTGTGACTGCTTTCTGCCTATATTGCCTCAGTCATCTGTCACCCACCACTTGATGTTAACCTGTCTTTACCTAAGAAATACCTTCTTCTGCCTTATATTGGTTTCTATCAGCCACTCCCGCTTCACCTTTGCATGGAAATATGTGCGTTCTGGACTCAAAACTCAACTGATCTAGACTCAACCTACCAGAGTTTCAAAACTTGTTCACCATCTTTGGAGAAAACCTCACAACTCATTTTACTAGTTTCCCAGCACAAAATATCACTGAACTTCCAATTAATGACACCAAAGCAGCCAGCTGCAGAGGCACAAAAGCCCTGCTGTAATATCTGGCAGAAACTGACTACAAGAAAGAAACTTCATAAGTTTCTTGGAGCTTCCGGTTTCTATTGACCCTCAGGCCTTGAGTTCACCAAATCAATGATGCTTATACTGTCAGGCCCTGTGAACACCCAACGGACCACCTGTACAAATAGTTGGATCTAGTCACAGGGATGCCTCACTCTTTTTCCTTCACATTCTAATATTTATTGCTTTTCATGTTAAAAAAAACTGAAAACCTCAAGTTAGAATAAAACTTAAACTCTCCAGGACCCACATGAGGTACTAGACCTCCTAAGTAACTGTGTTCCACTCATTCCTAACACATATCTGCCCACCAAGCAGGACCACCAGACTAAGACTGAAAAATACACCCCCGACAGATGCTAAGTACACCCTGAGTATAGACAGAAGTAGCTCTGTTAAGACTGGAGTCTGACAGGCTAGATATGCTGTAGTCACCTTGGACAGAGTTATTTTGATAAAAGCTTACTTGCTATTGCTTCTTGTGGCTATTTGGAAACCTTCCATCAATGACACCAAACCTGTCATTGCCTAAGCTTTCTTCAGGAGTTCAAGATGGGGCTGGATGGGGCTGACTGAAACAGCCCCATCCAGAAAACTTTACCCAGTACTCCTGGAGGATCCATCTTAATCAAATCCAGACCTATCCCCAGTGTATGCTCTGCAAGCTCAAGCCACAACACTGGCACCTGTATCACTACAGCCGGCCCAGGCTTCAGAAGTATCTGTGTTACTGGCTCTGACTTCCCCACATTAAAGATACACACATATACTTAGTGCTCCTCTACACCCACTCAGGCTAACCCATGGCATTTCCTCCCTGAGCCAAGGGGATAACAAAAGTTATCCTTAGATATGGCCTACTCGTAATCATTGGCAATGACAATGGGCCTGCATTTGTAGCAGAGATAACCAAATAAAAACTACATATAGTTCATGACCTCTAAAAAGTTGCAAAAATAACATAATCTTAGAGAAACAGCTTATAACTAGCTCCACAAAAGTTTAATTAAAAGGTCTCCTATATCTCTAGGCACTCCTGCACACACATATAACCCAGGTGCATATTAAATACATCTAGAAGTTTCAGGTATCCAGCTTTAGATCCACTATTCCAGAATTCTAGAAAAGGTACTTGGACTAGATAGCTCTTCTGGGGCTTACTCTGAAGAGGCAATGTACTCAAAGCCCTGCTAGGGTCACTCCAGATGATGACCAGTCCATGCACAGATGAAGCCTGAGGACATCACTCACAGGATTTCTCCATACCTCAATGCATTACTTCCCTTGACTTTTGTGCTCTTTCAGGTTGCTATTGAAGTCTTTGCTTCCACTTCAGCTTGCATGTATTGTATTGTCCAACTTGGATTTTGCTCTCTACCTCCTTGTTAACTTTCATTTTTTACCTTAGCTCTCTGGATGATTTCCCCAAAGGAATAGAAAATAACCAGTAAGGCCCTTGCAAATGATAAAGATTTGACGAGCATCTAAGGCACATTGGATATTATCCTAGATCAGATTAACTCCTTTACTTCTTTGTCAGTGACAATTTAGAATTATACCCTATTATAAGAGAGACAAACCACAAACTCCTAGTCGAATTCTTGGTCTTCGGGACCTTGACTGGAGTCCATCTTAGGATCACTGACAGCCTCATGTTACTGCTTCTCTCTGGGCCTTGTCTCTTCAGAGAGACTACATGTAACAAGACCACATGTAACATGTCCAGCAAATATTGCTAATGAAACTAATGAAGCTAGAGCATAAGATGCCACCCCCTAGCCAGTACACTTCAGTTTGCTGCTTGTCTTAATAATAGTTCCAGCTCCAGTTCCTGCTACTTTTGTTTCTTAGAAAAGGCATACTGTGGTGCATAGCTTGTCACTATGATGCATAATGTAAGAACCAGTCACAACTGACAAGTCATTCTGCCTCTATTATTCCTGCTTCCTTATTCCAAGTAAGCCTTAGACTACGAGGGATCAGAGCCTGACATTTTGGGAATGACACCAATCAGTGCCCATCCACCAGTATATATAAATTTGCCTCCAAATCCCAGGTTTTCAGTGTTTCTGCTTACCCTAGCAACCTTGCCAGGTATCAGAATTGGAAAAATAATTAAATGCTTGGAGAATTCTCAGCTAATTATGTAAAGTGTTTATAATAGCACCTGGTACTAAATCATTGCTGACTACCTAATTTTTTGTCATCATCCTACTTATTATTTTTAGTTTTGATGGGAATAATTGAATTTATCTAAAAACATTATGAGTCAAATACATTTCATAACAATTTTCAAAGTGAAAAATTTGTGCCAAGACCTTACTGATATCTTCTAAAATCAAACACCTTGTAAATGGGAGAAAGGTAAGAACTCAGGCTGTAACTTGACTTCAAGAGCTAAATGAAAAACTCATTGGAAATTCAACAGATTAGTATACTTATATACTACTTTAAGGATGTTTCCCTGTAGATTTTAGAGAATTTCTGAAGGGTATTTTGAACAGCATGAGAAATATGTGATCTTATTTATATCACCATTAAAAAATCATTAAAATCAAAAAAAAGAAAAATTCATAGAGATCAATTTGGAGGTTATTTTAATAAAACCTATGAACAATTTATGATAATTGAGACTAGTGGCAAAGCAAAAGGAATTCATAATGGATAAAATGAAGATTTCTTTTTTTTTTTTTTTTTTTTTTTTTTTGTGGTACCGGGGATCGAACTCAGGAGCTCGCGCTTGCCAGGCAGGCGCTTAAGCCACTGAGCTAAATCCCTGGCCCTAAAATGAAGATTTAACAATCAAGAAATCAGCCCACAGTTACAATGTTAAAACCAGTAACTGAAATGGAATGGAGAATTTGAAACTGGAATGTATCTTTTATTATTTTTATACGATGTTTATTCCTAAAAGAGTACTTTATGTTTCAATTTACAATATATTCTCTATCATTTTTCACTTGTTATTATCAAACAATGATTTCTTGAGTGTTAATGCAAATGTTAAGATAGATATAAATTGAAATTTTAAGATTCTATTTGATTTCAGTTAAAAGCATATATTTAATCAACTTGAAATTCTTAAATAGCTGTGAAAATCTATCCAAATGAATAATTTTTACAAAGTATCTTTGTTTTTCTAATAAAAATTATTTGGTTTTGGGCTTTGGCATTCTCCACTCTACTTACAGATAATGAGCTAACCAGTAAGGACTGGAATACTACTACTCAGTCATAAAGAATGATAAACTCCAGGCTTTTATAAGTAAATGGATGCAACTAAAAGCTATACTCTTAAGTGAAATAAATCAGACTTATATCTAAGCACCATATTGTCTCGCTAGTGTACCAAACTGAAAGAGTAAATAAGATCCAAATGTTATACTAGATATAATAAAAGGGAAAGAAACTGCTCAAAGGGAAATGATATTGTATTATCAAACTTGCATGCCTGTATCTGGTAACCTGAGCAATTATTTTGAAGATAACAATATGCAAAATAACAACCATTGTTACATTCCTATCATCTTGTTTTGAAAACCTATATCTCTATTGTTTTATGTTATTTTCATTTCACTTTTGTTGTTGTTGTTTGATTACTCACTTCTTGAACAATGCAGAAAACAAGCAAAATCTATGAAACAAATTGAAAGAGATAAGCAAGTAACAAAAAATTGTATTGAAAGCTTACAAAGCCCTTTAAATGAAGCTGAGGATAGAATTTCAGACCTTGAGGACAGAATCCCAGACAGCACTCTTGAAAGGGTAGAACTTATAAAAACAACAAAGCAGCAGGAAATGACAATCCAGCAGCTACAAGACAATGCAAGGAGAAATAATTTTAGAGTAATAAGCATCAGTGAGGAGGCAGGAGACAATGCAAAGGATATAGCTAAGCTGTTCACAGAAATAATGGCAGAAAATTTCCCATACATGAAGGAAAAATTGGATATACAAATAAGTGAGGCATATAGAATGCCAGTCACAATCAACATAAACCTACAACCAGACATATAATAATGAAGATCTCAGACAAAGAGAATAAAAACAGAATACTTAAAGCTGTTAGAGAAAAGACACAACCTACCTATCAAGGAAAGCCTATTAGAATCATGGCAGACTCCCAGGCACAAACCTTCAGGTTAAGATGAGCTAGGTAGCATTCAAGTATTTCAAGCCCTAAAAGAAAACAACTTTCAACCCAGACTGATGTTCACAGAAGAACTGTCTTTCAAATTTAATGGAGAAAAAAGATACTTCCGTGACAAAGAACAACTAAAGAAATTCGTATCCACCAAATCAATCTTAGAAAGAGTGCTGAAGGACATCCTAGGTAGAGATAAAAATGAGCACAATCTCCAGAACAACAGCAGAAAGAAATCACCAGGCTGGAAAGAAAGTAAACAAGGGAGAAAAGCAGGAAACAAACAATAGTAACACAACATGACAAAGTCAAACCATATCATGGCAAAGTCAAGTACATATCAGTGATATCCGTAAATGTAAATGGCATCAATTCACCTATCAAAAGAAATAGGTTGACAACATGGATCAAGAAACAGGATCCCACAATAGTCTGTATAGGAGAAATGCATCTGACTTAGAAAGAAACTCATAGATTAAAAGTCAAAGGGTAGAAAACAGTATTCCATGCAACAGGAAGCCAGAAAAAATCAGGGGTAACTATTCTATTTACAGAAAATATGAACTTCAAGCCTAAAATTATTAAAAGAGACAAGGTTACTATATACTTGTAAGTGGAAAAGTTCAAGAAGAAGAAAAAAATTATAAATATATATGTACCAAACACAGGAGCACTGAACTATATAAGACATATACTAAATGACATGAAAAACCAAACACACAAGAACACAATTATTACAGGTGAACTTAACAGCCCACTGTCACAAAGAGATCAATCAACTAGACAAAAAATCAGCAAAGAAATAATAGAATTAAATCAATTGTGAGCAATTGGACTTATTACATGTTTAGAGAGTGTTCCACCCAACCACATCAGAATACACATTTTTCTCAGCTGCCCATGGCACATTCTTCAAAATAGACCATATATTATCCCATAAAACATTCATAAGTAAATGCCAAGGTATTGAAATTTTCCCATGCATAATATCTGACCATAGCACACTGAAATTGGTAATTAATGGCAAAAGAAATTACAAAACTGGCATAAATACATGGAAATTAAATAAGAACTTTTTAAACAACAGGTGGGCTACAGATGAAATAAAAGAAGAAATGAACCAATACCTACAATTCAATGAAAATGCAGAAACAACCTATTGTAACCTGTGAAATGCAATAAAAGTGGTCTTAACAGGGAAATATACAGCAATAAATTGTCATATCAAGAAAACAGAATGAGCACAAATAAACAATCTAATGCTTCATCTGAAGCTTCTAGAAAAAGAAGAGCAAGTTAAAGCTCATAGAAGAGAAGAAATTGTAAATATTAGAGCAGAAATCAATGCAAAACTAGAGCAGAAACTAGAAAATCATAGAAAGAATTAATGAATCAAAAATCTGGTTATTTGAGAGAATAAACAAATTTGACAAACCTCTACCTAGCCTTACAAAGCAAAAGAAAGAAAAAAACTCAAATTCATGCAATAAAGAATGAACAGGAGGAAATTACTACAGATCCCAGGAAATTCAAAATATCATACACATACTTTGAAAATCTCCACTCACATAGAGAGGAAAACAGAGAGGAAATGGACAGATTTCTAGAAACATATGAACTACCAAAGCTCAACCAAGAAGATACAGTAATTTTGAATAACCCAATATCAGCTATTGAAACTGAAAACATAATTAAATAGATTCATGGCTGAATTCTACAAGAAATTTAGAGAAAATTTGATTCCAATACTCCTTAAACTCTTCAATGAAATTGAAAAGAAAACGATCCTCCCTAAATCATTCCTGTAGGCAAGTATTACTCTGATACCAAAACCAGAGAAAGAAAACCAAAAAGGAGAACTATAGGCCAATCTTACTAATGAACATAGACACAAAGATTCTCAACAAAACACTGGCAAATAGAATGCAGAAAATCATCAAGAAGATTATACATCATGACCAAGTGGTGTTCATTCCAGGAATGCAGGGATAGTTTAATATAGGCAAATCAATAAATGTAATACACAACTTCAACAGAGCCAGAAACAAAAGCCACATGGTCATGTCAATAGATGCAGAAAAAGCTTTATATAAGGTCCATCACATGTTCATGATAAAAACCCTTCAGAAGCTCAGAATACACGGTGTCTACCTCAACCTTATAAAGGTCATCTATGACAAGCCAACAGCCAATACTATACCAAATGGACAAAAACTGCAAGTTTTCACTTTAAAATCAGGAACAAGACACTTATGTCCACTATCACCACTCCTTTTCAATATAGTTCTGGAAACACTAACCAGGGCAGTCAGACAAGAGAGAAATAAAAGGAATTAAGATAGGAAAGGAAGAAGTTAAATTATCACTATTTGCAGATGACAAGACACTCCATATAGAAGACCCAAAAAAACTTCAGAAGACTGGTAGAGGTAATAAACAAATTCAGCAGTGTAGCTGGATACAAAGTCAACGTGCCAAAATCAACAGCATTCCTGTACAGAAACAAGAATCTCACCAAGAGAGAAATTATGTACATATTTCCCTTACAATAGCATCTAAAAAAATGATATACGTAGGAATCAACCTAACTGTAAATGTAAAAGACCTATATGCTGAAAATTATGCTATGCTAAAAAAGCAGATTGAAGAGGATATTAGAAAATGGAAGCATATTCCTTGATCTTGTCTAGGAAGAACCAACATTGTGAAAATGGCCATACTCCCAAAACTGTTATACAGATTTAATGCTATCCCAATCGAAATACCATTGACATACCTCACAGATCTAGAGAAAACACACCTAAAATTCATTTGGAAACAGAAGTAACCTAGAATACCAAAGGCAATTCTAGGCAATAAAGTCAAGGCAGGAGGCATCTCAATTCCTGACTTGAAACTGTACTACAAAGCCACAGTGATAAAATCAGCATGGTACTGGCAAAGAAATAGACCTGAGGATCAATGTAACAGATTAGAAGATGCAAGTATACGTAGAAAGACATTCAGCCTCCTGATATTTGACGAAGGGGCTAAACATGTTCACTGGAGGAAGGATAGCATCTTTAATAAATGGTTTTAGAAAAATTGGCTCTCTACATGCAGAAGACTGAAACTAGACCCATGCCTATCACCACGCACAAAACTAAAGTCTAAGTGGATCGAAATCTAAACATTAAAACAGAAACACTAAATCTCCTAGAAGATAAGGTATGTAGAAGTCTTAGAGACATAGGAGTAGGCAGAGATTTCACAAACAAAATGCAAACTGCACAGGAAACACTACAGAGAATCAACAACTGGAATGTCATATTATTGAAAAGTTTCTGCACTTCCAAAGAAATCACCATCAGAGTGAAAAGAAAACCCACAGAATGGGAAAGAATTATAACCAGCAAGCCCTCAGACAAAGGTCTTATATCCAGAATATATAAAGAATTGAAAAACATCAACCTCCAAATTCAAAGACCCTCTCCAAAATGGGCAGCTGAGATGAACACACAGTTCTCATATGAAGATATACAAATGGCAAATGAATACATGAAGAAGTGTTCACCATCACTGGTCATTCAAGAAATGCAAATTAAAACAACACTGAGATATCATCTCACTCCAGGAAGAATAGCTGCCATCAAGAAATCAACTGATAACAAATGTTGGCAAGGCTGTGGGGAAATAGGAACACTGCTCCACTGTTGGTGGGAGTGCATATTGGTGCAACCACTATAGAAATCAGTATGGAGAATTCTCAAAAGACTAGAATTGGAAGCTCCATTCAACCCAGCTATTCCCCTACTGGGTATTTTCCCAGAAAATCTGAAAAATTCATATCACATTGATATATGTGTACCCATTTTATAGCAGTACAATTTTTTATAACTAAATCTTAGAAACAACCAAGATGCCCATCAATTGCAGAGTGGGTGAAAAAGTTGTGTTATTTTTACACAATGGAATATTACTCAGCTATAGAAAGATGATCTTGAGGCCTTCATAGGGAAATGGAGACAACTTGAGACTATCCTCATTAGTGAAAAAATAAGGATCATATTTATTAATGTCACATTGTGTCTCTAGTGTAAAAAGTAATAAGAACTGTAGGAGTAATAAAACCCAAAATATGTAATTGCTACTGTAAAAAAGAGAGGAAAAGAAAGTGCTCTAAAGGATATAACTGCATGTATGTTTAAGTGTGTAAGATAGATGACCACATTACTGTTTTTGTTAGATTGTTGAGGAGAACTGTTAACAGTCTCACTGTTTGAATGTCTACTTTGTATGCTTTAATTTTGTAATTTGAACAACTGTTTCCAATGATGACAGTATGTAACTTATCAGTTGGTGATTTCTTAATGTTTTTGTTTTTGTTTTGTTTTTGTTGTTCTTTTATTTTTTCCCTTGGGCAATATGTATTGTTGCTACCCTTTTTCTGGTTTTTTTGGTTGATTTTTTTTCTTCTTTAAATAAAAATTTAAAAAAAGAGTTCCAAGTATTTTTCTTGAAATGGGAAGAAGTATAGAAAACAGCACTAACCATGTTTTGTGTATGGTGTAAGTCACCTTTCCACTTCTGTTAAGCAATGTGGCAAACCTCATACCTTAGTTTAATGAACTCAGTTTCTTTTGTAATTTGGGAAAAATGGCAAAATTGATGTTGGTATGGGAAGGATGGTTGTGATCATGTATTTTACCCAATGCAGAGTTTGGAAACTGAAGCAAAATTTCATCAAATGTTATTGTTTACAAATTGAATTATTTGCAAACAAAAGCATTTGTAAACCAAAGTACTACTATAGTAGAGGCATCACTGAGGGAAATGGATATGGAATGTAATTTGGCATAAACTGTAATAATGACACAAAACATTAGGCTTTGAATTAAGGTAATTTCATTAGAATTGAGAATTAATCCTATTTTAACAAAACATTTTAGCATGCTATTTTTTAGCATGGGTCATGGTAGTATTCTAAAAAAACAAATGCTAAATGTCTATGAGATAAAACTTCCTTTTATTACCTTAGTTCAATTAATTATGAGGTCAGGAGTTTGGAATGATCCAGGGAACAACATTGAAACATGTTTTAAGCACAGGTAGGACGAGGTGGAAAAAGCAGGCTGCACAATCGAGTATTTCAGAAATCCATGTCACTCACTGCTACAGTTTCAGTGCCCAGTGCCCTGCTCATGGCCCTTTCAACATAAGCATCCCTAATTACTACCTTTCTTCTCGTCTCCAGGAGTTTTTGTTTCAATGTTTCTTTAGCATCATCCTCTACAATAATCTTCATCTCGAAGTCTGATTGTTGAGAGACCAATTTTCACACAAACCTTGTTGTTGGTGTGTAAATATTAAATAATATGATGAGTGTAAAGTACTGAGCACATCGTCGCTAGCTCAAAGTAACTGCCTAACTACACAGTTCAAAATCATCTAGTTAAGACACTGTTTCACATTCTTACTGAAAGGACATTGTTTCTTGTACCCTGTATCCAGCATTGTTGTCCAACAATATTAAGTATAGTGTGTGTGTGTGTGTGTGTGTGTGTGTGTGTGTGTCTGTGTGTGTGTGTGATGACAGTGGGTGTTTCATACACTGAAGATTTTAATATTACATTTTTAAAAAATGTAGTATGGTCATGGACATTTTCCAGGACCTTAATTCTAAAATATTTGTTTAAAAATAATGGTATTCAACAAAACTGAAAAGCAAAAAGCTGTATGGTTTAGAGATATTATTAATGTTTTTTTGCTTAAAAATGTGACAAAATTGGGATTATAAAAATTGACCTTGTTGTTTCTAATCCTGCTAGTAGTACTGTAGGAAATTCATAGGACTGCACACTGGAAACAGTATTCAAATTGATGTTTTTATCTTACTGCAATTTTAGGATAGCTCTGGTGCTTATGTTAAAACTCAACATATCCATTTTACTATAGTACAGTTGAGTAATGACAACATTTCTGAAAAGTTCAGCTATTTATGTTCTAATATTGTTTTCTTGAGGAGTTAGAAACTGTTCCTATTCTTGAGCACAGAGTGTCCAATAACTTATGTGGTAATGGCCTTACAAAGTTCTCTAATCTTACAGTGTGTTCCTATTATGCAGCTATTTCTTTGTAAATAAAGCCTGTAGGATTTCTTCACGTATCTCAGATCACGCATTTCAATTCCTGTCTTTCTCTTATGTTTAACTTGTGTCTTTTGTTGACTTTTTAATGTTTTTGTTAGGAGATGTTTACAGTATGTATCGTACTGAAACCCCCTGCAATGACGTAATGACTAATCTTTATACATCTACTTGGTGAGTGCATTTGAATGAGATTAATACTTACTGAACACTGAGGAGAATAGGTTACCATCCCTGACATATGTTGGCTGCAACCAATTAGTTCAAGGCTCAAATAGAAAAAAAAATTCTTTTTCTCAGAACAGTAAAGAGTTCAACAGGTTGTCTTTAAAGCATCTACACCTTTGGGTCTCCAGCATGCAAAAACCTACTGTAGATTTTGGATTTATGTACACATTTAGTGTTCTGTTTCTCTAGAAAAGCCTTGTTAAATTAAAAGGTTTCATGTTAGCAGAGCCATTTTCCTCCTCTTCTTTGGCCTGTGACAGCATTGGAGAGGTCACTGTACCTGTGAGCTAGTGAGAGAGAAAACAAATGATACACAGAACTAATTAGATGCTTGTGTCTAATGGAAAATAGTGTATTCAAAGCTGGCACAGATTAAAGATGTTTGCAAACTCCTAACAGAAGACTAATATTTAATCACTACAGAAAGGGATGGTCTAAATTCAGGCTTTCACAGTGAACTGGAACACAGAAAATTTTATAAACTAAGGCAGAGATTAGGAGTCCTGAAATCTATGTTTAATAACAGCAAATTTTCTGTAGTTAAGAAATAACAAAATAAGATTATTTTAAAGTATTTATTTGAGATGTTTTATAGATAGATTCAAATTTACATAGGTTAGTAAGAAAGGAGCTCAATATTATGCCATTAATTGCCTAAACAGATAGAGCTATCATTAGTGAAGAAGTTTTGGGAAAATTATTAGTTCAAGTTTGTTGATGCTGATGTTTGAAATATATGTGGGATAGCAAGACTGAAATGTCAATTAGCATAGGAAAAACACAAATCTGGCATTCCCAACTTACGCTTTTTCAAACTGAATTTTAGATACACAGTTCCTTTCATCCTCTTATCATTGATTCAGAACCATTTTTCCTGTGATAATTTTTCCTGCCTCAGGGTAGTGCTCTCATTTATGGATGAGCCAAAGCTGAAAAGTTCCAAGTAAACACTGTTTAAAAGGGTATTTTGTTGTTAGGATTGGTGTTACTATTTTTTTGAATGGTGTGATTTTCTTAGGAAGATTTAGGCACTAGAGATAGAAAATAAGCTAGAAAAAAGTAAATATAAACAAAGGACCTGTTGTTAAATGACAAAATAAATATTAAATCAAGAAATGAAAACCAATCCATTCCCTTTTGGACTAAAAACAAAGTGAGAAAATCACCAAAAATTAACATGTTATTTATATTTCAATTTATCTATTTACATTATTATTATTTTCTTGCCCCATTTTTTCTTTTATAAAAACAGAAAACGATAATTAAAATGTTTCCATTTTATATAATAAATCTGTAAAAAACTGTGTGTACATACTTAAATGATTTTTTCACTGTACATAATCATAATTTCCTCTTTTCTAGAAAAAAAATATTTGCCCATATTTTCAAATTTGTTAACATGAAGATTTCCATGGTCATCTGTTCTTTTGTTTTATTTTAACATCTCTTATATTGATATACAATATAAGGCATGCATTATAGGCATACTATATTTTACCTTGTGAAACCATCACCAATTCTAGATGAGAAACATGTCAATTGCTCCAAAAGTTACCAAATGTCTGTTTATAAACCCGGTCTTCCTCATCAGTTGCTACATAACTCTTATTTATTTGTAATCACTAAATAAATAACTCATTTATTTTTAATAATTAAATAAATGACTTTTATTTATTTTTATATTCATTTCTCTTTAGTCACAACCAATTGGATTGTAGATGCTTAGAATTTAATATAAATAAAACAATCTATGTAATTTTAATGGCCTGCCTTCCTTCACTTTACACAATTATTTTATAATCTTCAATCTCATAGCAGATATCAATAGTTTATTCCTTTTTATTTTTGTATACTGCTCCATTGGATGGATAGTGGAGACTGTATATCTATTCAACTGTTGATGTTGCATCTAGATTCTGAGTATCACAAATAAAGCTATCATTCTTGAGCACGTCACTGTATGAATGGATGATTAAATTTCTCTTAGGTAAATGCTTAGTAGGGGAGTAGTTGATATACAATTATATTTTACAGAAACAGGCAAAATGCTTTCTAAAGTAGTTCTACTTCTTGAAGTTTATATTAGTAGTAGATGAGAGTCACAGTTTCTCTATAACCTCACATTTGATATGGTCAAGTTTTCTTTATTATTTGCTATACTGAGAATTGTTTGTTGTTATCACAATATTTTTTCTTTTACAATATACTATTAAACTATGTTGTCCTAATGACTAACGATGATAAGTATCTTTTCATGTTCTTACGTGTTAGCCATGTATTTTCTGTAATAAATTTTCTGTTCTAGTAGTTTGCTTAATTTTTTAACTATTTGTCACTCTTATTGTAGATTTTTGAAATTCATTTGTACATATATATGACATTGTCAGAATATATATATATGTATATATATATATCTTTTATAATAGATAAATGGATACAGATGGTAGATAGATAGATAGCTGATAGACTAAAAAGTTTCTCTCAATGTTTGACTAGATTTGTTTATCTTCTTTTAACAATATTTTCTAAAAGTTATAAAATATTAATTATGATATAGGTCATTTAATCAATTTGTCTTTTCATGCACTGCAGCCTTTTGGGGACTGCAGGGGACTGGCAAGGGATGATGGAGAGAGGACTCCGGAGATCAGACTGATGGTGCAGATCCAATTTTATTATGGAAGTGCAGAGTATATATAGACTGGAGAGGAAGGGCGGAAGTGAGCTTAGCAGAAGCGCAGGATTGAGCTTCAGCAAGGGTGAACGTAGGCTTAGGGAAGGCAAGATGCACTGTGTGGCGTGCTCCAAGTGGGGTGGCCCTGGAAGGGGTGTTCTACTCGGTGTGCCAATGAGCAGGGAGTCTGAGTGTGCTCAGACTCTCTCTTCTACCAGGGAGGCCAGCCAGACCTCAGGACCTCGACCTCCCACAATGAAATACATTTGTGGTGTCATACCCAAGAAATCACTTTCTAGTTCAAAGTGATCATTCCAATCTTTGCTTTCTTCTAGTAATTTTATGGGTTCAAGTTTTATTTATCATTAATATTGTTCACTAATTGAACATTATCTGACTCATGAAAGTTCAGAAAAAAATGTCTCTCAGATCTCAATGTCTAGAAGAAATGGTCACTACATCATTTTCCCTTTAATGACTGATATCAATCTTCTTACAATCCTCAGCATCTTTGTGCAGAGGGAGTTAAAAAGTTTTGATGGAAAAATTGCAGCACACACAAAAAAGTATGGATATTATAATATTGACTCCAATTTAAAATCCATGATAAGGAATTTATCTAATGGAATGTATAGGTGGAGTGCTGTCCTGGTCTCCCTCAGAAGTCTTCCCAAACTTCTGAGATTATCAATGACTGAAATATCCCTCTTCAGTTACTTCCATTGGACTTCACTTAAGTCCAAGTGTCTTTTGTGGAAATTCACATTAACTAATTAATCAAATCATGAATATAAAAGCCTGAAAATCTTCCTCAATTGTGACTAACTCTGAAGAGTTTTGTTAACTGCTATTCTCCATATAACCATATAACCAGAGTTCCTTTATGCCACTGCCCTGAGAATAAATTTGCATCTATACAATCCACTTCCCTTCACTTCACCACAGATGCTAATGCCAAGACCATACACCAGTGAAATCCAAGCATGTAAGCATGCATCCAAGAGTTTGTTTCTTTCCACCTAAAATTACTATTTATGATTTCAGGAAGCACATTCTGAAAAGGAACCTTGTAGATGACTCACTGGCTAGCTAACTGATGGTAAGAGCCCTGGATCACTTCCTGAAGGTGGAAGGGATGTGTTAGCATCTGAACTGCAGAAGCATAAAGTTGTGAAAATATTCCCCAGAGTTTAACTGAAGTGAAAGTCAGAAGAAAGGAATAGAATGGTAGGTGCACTGGTATAGAACTTCTTCAAGTACTAGAAAAACAGTAATTACAAGGTTATGAATTCATATAAAAATTTCTGAACACAATTATTAACTACAGAAAATCAGTGAGGGCTCATGATAACAGTTTACCAAATAAAGGCTATTGATGATGTCCAAAGGATTAAATACATATATGTTCTTTTTCAGTAGCCAGTTTCATTAAAAAACTGAGGAATATTTAAATTTAACTATAAAATGAATAGATCTCTAAAGAAGGTTTGGATTCCAGTAGGTTTGCTTGGTTAATGTCAATCCTAGATATTCTGTTGCACCAATGTGAGGGCCCTGAATAAGAACAACTAATATTCTGAGATTTGGTGTAGGCTACATAAATTCATGTAACCAATGACTCAAAAAACTTAAGTCTTATCTTTTCCCTGATGCTATGGGTTTATGGAGTTCATTTAGCATTAAGTGTGGAAGCTTGTATACTCCTACCTTTGCTTAAAGTTTATAAAGTCTTAGCATGTGACATTTACTCCCTTACTATCTATGCCTGCCTTATTTCTTGTCCCAGACAAGACTTAAATAAATTTAAGTTTCAAGAAAACAGAGGCTGGAATGAATTATTTTTCACATGACCCAAAGAAGCATAAGAATCAGCCAAGATATACTGGAAACTGAAAAGTATATATGGGAGTATATTGAAAAGGTCACAGTTAGAGATCCATGTAAAAAGTTTTAGAGTTATCTCTACTGAAGGATACTTTTGTGATTCAGGGTTAAAGAGTTAATGATGGAAATGAAAGATTATGCTGTAATTTAGATCTAAAATATTTCCCCAAAGCCTCAGGCACACAAAGGTAATGCACTTGGATGGTGTGGCAGTTAACTTGTTGTATCAAGTAGATTGGCTTTGGGTTCTGCTGCAGGGATTGCTCGGGCACATTTGTAGATATGTCTGGGTTAGTCATGGAGGTATAGAATCGGGTTTAATATCTGGAACTTCACCTTTTCCCCTCAAGAACTCTTTCCCTGCTCTACTTCATGGCCACTGTGAACTGAGCAGTTTTGGTATGCCAAACCCTTCTGCCATGATGTTCCTACCTTAGAAATAGGTGACCATGCACTGAATTCCCATAAAACATGAGCAACATTAAATACCTCCTTTAAATCATGGCTATCAGTTATTGGCTCCAGCAAGGGGAAAGCTGACTAATAGAGAAGTTAATAGCTCATGAGGTCATGTGGGCACTAAGTTCATCAGTGGATTGGTTTACCAGTGATTTCAAAGACAAATGTACTACCAGGAGGTAGCCCTGTTTGGAATGAGGGTCACTAGGGGAATGATCTGGAAGGGTATATCCTTGTCCCATCTCCTCTCACTGCTTTCTCTTTCTCTCTCTCTCTCTCTCTCTCTCTCTCTCTCTCTCTCTCTCTCTCTCTCTCTCCCTCTCCTTTGTGGCCATTATAGAAAGAACACCTGCCTTCTGTTATGTTCATTCCAGGATGCTGGTCCTCCCTTGGAGCTGGCCAACCATAGACTAAAACTTCCAAAATACTGAAGCAATAAAAATTTCCCCTTCTTTAAGTTTCAATTGTCACTATTATTTTCTGGGCAAGAGGAAAGTGACTAATAGAAACTTTAACAACACACTCCCAGGATTACTATTGTTAGATTACAGAAAGTGATTATTTAAAAATGTGACAGATAATAAAAGAAAAATAAAAGACATGGAGATGCTCATATGCTAGAAGTGCTAGAAAGATGCTCATATGTGAGAAAAATAAGGCAGGGAGTCTGATCATACTGTTGAATAACTATGCTAGAAAGTACTTTACCAACATGATAAGAAACAGATTGAACAGCACAAAGTCAGCATCACTGAGAAGCTAAAGTTTCGATCCATTGGAAGACCAAAGATGAGAATAGAAATTGTCGCCAAGGAAATATTATAAATTATACCAATAGGATATCAAACCCTGAAAAAATATATATTTAGTTGATCAACTGGCAAAAGCCAGATTTCAAAATTATGATAATATTCAATGAGGCCCTCATGGCAACCAGAAAGACTAGAGACACAGAAATGTTACTGCTATGACCAATGTTATATTTCTATGGCAAATCAGGTTTTTTAAAGTTCATTGCTTAAACTATGCAACAAAAATAAATTGAGTTTGGCTGATCAGAAGGATGAGGGCTATCCTCTCTATGGTTATTAATAGTGTCTTTCCCAATTTTCAAAGGAGAGTCCAGAGTTTTAGAAGGAAACACCTAGAAACACGTTCCCTCACCTTTTTCCTTTTCTTTCTCTACTTTTCCTCCATTCTGTTCTCCTTCGATGTTATCATTACTAATATCACTTTAATTAAGATATCTCCTTACTATATCCCTTGTTCTTAATTATGATAATTTTGTTCTATTCACTTGTATTTTCTAATATAATTATTTTCTAAAATAATTATGATAATTTTATTCTATACACTTGTGTTTTCTAAATTTATACTCCCCTTGATATTCTTTCTATATGGCAAATCCTAACAATCCTTAGTTTTTATAATATATTGTTGCTAGACATTCACACTGTTTCTTAATCTTCAATCCTACCTCCTTTATCTTCAGCAGTTTCCTTATTGTTATTTACAGCAACTTACTTATCATAATGCCTTCAGCTTCAGTTTATATTTCCATCTGTTTCCAAACCCAAGACTAGTGGCAGATGTTCAAATCTTTCCAATATTCTCTTCAAATGTTTTCACAATACTGTTTTTCCCTCAGCTTCTTCTGACCACTCGTATGACTTTCCCTTTAGTCTTAGTGCCCTGCCCTTTATATTTTGTCATCCTCATCCATAATGACTAAATTTAATCCTTCTGTACCTAATCCATTTAATCCTTCTGTACTTTGCTCCCTCTGTACCACACTACTGTACCTTTGTATGGACGCCTTCTTTTCTCTTTCCTTTTTCTTTTCAGAGTCATTATTCTCAACTTTGAAGAATAAAACATAGAAAATGATAAACTGGTAGTGCTTCAGTGGGGGATCCCAGAGAAATTAAAACTTTGGAAAGGAATGCATGGTAAGGCAGGTGCAAATAATACAATTAGATACATTATGACACCAGCAGGTACTGAAAATATATACTCAGCAAGTATATTTTCTGAGCATATTGTAAGTCTCCTAGGAGAGTAGAATGAAAAAATACCATCTTAATATATCCCAAATATCACATAAAGTATGAATTAATCTGATAGTTTTCACTCTATATCTCTTCCAATGCTCAAGGTATCAGCCAACATGATGCTGATGCATACTTCTGTAACCACTTAGCAGCCATTATGAAGCCAAATTTCATTCCATTTTTTTGGTTTGATTTGCTTTGTTTTTAGTGACTATAGTTTTTGTTTGAGTGCAAAGAACCAGGAGAAATGAAAGTAGGAAGGGAAGAGAAACGGACATGGATATAAAGGCAGAAATCTAAAAAGATACCCATAATAATACATATTTATGGATTTAATCCTTATCTCCCAAATAAAAAGAGACATGTCCAGTATAACTATGAAAATCCCTATTGATATTTTCTTTTTTTTTCCTTACATGTTACATGCTTGTAAAACAACAGGAAAAATATATAATGGATAAAAGAAAGCCCTGGAATTTATTGTGCTTTAGAACTATTTTTAGTCTACTTTTATAAGCAAAGATTTCTCAAAATTTCTACTACATATTAGTGTGCATGAACACAAACAAAATTATTCACTTATATAGAACAGAATGAAAAGTACAAAGAGAAGATAAAAGCAAACAAAGTTGTTACTTCAGTACACAAAGTAAAAAATGTAGACATCTAACTCTTTTTTTTTATTTTGAAAGGAACAAAACCAAGTGAGAAATAAAACAAAATGGGGTCATTCAAAACAAAAAGATGTACATGGCACATGATTAAAATCACAATACAAGGTGATCTACAATGGTTACTATGATGTTTCCTGTCATCTTCAATAGAATTGTCTATATCATCAGGCATAGTAAAATTGAACAGAGCAGTACAGAACAATGTCGATAAAAACAAAACATTGGAGACATTATAGGACTTTTCAAAACCAGGTAATAATCAAACCGCAGAGGGTATCCTAGTGAATCTTACAACCTTCAGAGTGTTTGCCTGTATTTTCAGAGTTGATACTATCAAACATAACAGATTTGAATAAAATCAGTCAAGACAAGACAGCAATCTAACAAACCAGATTCAAATAAGATCAATCCAATCTGAAGACAGGGCTTCAGATTATGTTAATAGGAAATTAAGGATGGTTACCATAGTATGTCCTGCTATTTTTGGAATAGTTGTCTGTGCCCTCAAATCTGGTACTAATAGACAGACTGGAATAGAATATATCCAAACTAAACAGCGAACGGGACAATGTGGGTTTTAAATTATAATACACTATTAACAATATTCTCTGCCTTCCTTTTTTTTAGAAAATTCTTCCCCTTTCTCTTTCATACGGTTCATTGTAAATTTTGGATCTCACTAAATCTTTTAGTTTTTTGATTAGAGCAGTAGCCTGCTATTTACGTAAGTGGTTCTGAATCTTTTTACTCCTGAGCTTGTTCTTAAGTTGTATTCCTTTACCACAAAAACCTCAAGGTTTTCCTTTCTTATAGCTGAGTAGTTCTCCACTGCACAAAAGTGTCATGTCTTTCCAACTATCTGCAGCTTCTGGACAAGCTACCCCTATTTCTCTCTGATTCCCTGTCACATAGAACATCTTCTCATCTGTGATTTTCAGTCCATAAACCCTCTTTCAGGTTGAGAATATTTCCTATACAGAGCATCTCAATAGACCATATCTCCTGATCTACTCTACCTATGTTTCTTTTTGTTAGTGTATCAAGGCCATCTATGTTACAGGTTATAGCCAACCTTCTCTGCTTCATCTCTGCCATGCTATTTTTCTGCCATTGGTTGTCTTTTACCTTATTCCATTGTATGCCCTATTCATTGAGGCCTCTCTGCCCCTGCTCCTGAAATGCTGTTTTTTTCTCACTCTCTAGAATGTCCTTCAGTATTTTTTGTAAGGTTGGACTGGTGGTCATGAACTCCCCCAGTTCTTCTTTGTCATGGAAGCATCTTGTTTCTCCATTAATTTTCAGAGGCATTTTTGCAGGGTACATCACTCTGGGCTGGAGGTTATTTTTTTTCAGAGCTTGGAGTACTTCACTCCAAGCTCTTCTTGATTTGATGGTTTGTGTCAAGTCTGTCATGATTTTGTTGGGTTTGCTTTTACAGGTGATCTGTTTCTTTTCTCTGACAGCTTTTAATATTCTGTTCTTGTGTTGAATTTCTAGGATCTTGATTATTATTTGTCTGGGGGTAGATCTGTTTTGGTTGTAGCTGGCTGCAGTTTTGTATGCCTTATATATGTGACTATCATTTCCTTTTCCCATGCTTGGGAAATTTTCCTTAATTATTTCTGTGAATAGCCTTTGTATTTCATTTGTGTTTACCCCTGCTTCTTCATTCACTTTTTTTATTCTTAAGTTATAGATCCTCTTCTTATCTTCTAGCTTTTGTATCATTACTTTCTAGTTCCTTGTTATTTTTAAGAGATCTTTCCTTTCATGATCTCATGTTGCAAGCCTGTCTTTAAGGTTTGATAGTCTATCTTTAGTTTGTTTCAAGAATTTTTGCCAGCTTTCAATGGAGTTTTTAATTTCATGGTAATCTCTTTGAATCTGTTTCTTTTTTTTTTCTTTTTTTTTATTTAAAAGAGAATAAAACAAAAGGGGGCAGTACAGAGCAGATCAGAACAGGACAACATAGGCAACACAGCACTTTACATTAAGTCAACTGGACATCAACAGTATCTAACACCATATCTCTTACTCTGCTATAGTTGAGCATAGTTTCAACTACAATAATATCAAACATAACATAATAGTATAAAGCCATGCATAGAGTGAAAGAATTACAGGGCTTTCTGAACCGAATAACAGAAAATGATCAATGGGTACTATAATATCTCATTTTTGATAAAAAAGAAAAAAATTTGTTTGAACTATCACACATATTCAAATTCCAATAAGACACAATGTGGTAGATAGAACCAATGGTAGTAGAACAAAAAAAGCATGG